>JAKVIS010004896.1:0-12989 GCA_033119425.1 Bufotes viridis
TCCTGCTCTATAACACACTGCCTGCAGATTACATGGTGACAGGTTCTCTTATATATAATCTGCTCAGCTCCTCCTGCTCTATAACACACTGCCTGCAGATTACATGGTGACAGGTTCTCTTTATATATAATCTGCTCAGCTCCTCCTGCTCTATAACACACTGCCTGCAGATTACACGGTGACAGGTTCTCTGTATATATAATCTGCTCAGCTCCTCCTGCTCTATAACACACTGCCTGCAGATTACATGGTGACAGGTTCTGTATATATAATCTGCTCAGCTCCTCCTGCTCTATAACACGCTGCCTGCAGATTACATGGTGACAGGTTCTCTGTATATATAATCTGTTCAGCTCCTCCTGCTCTATAACACACTGCCTGCAGATTACATGGTGACATGTTCTTTATATATAATCTGCTCAGCTCCTCCTGCTCTATAACACACTGCCTGCAGATTACATGGTGACAGGTTCTCTGTATATATAATCTGCTCAGCTCCTCCTGCTCTATAACACGCTGCCTGCAGATTACATGGTGACAGGTTCTCTGTATATATAATCTGCTCAGCTCCTCCTGCTCTATAACTGCCTGCAGATTACATGGTGACAGGTTCTCTTATATATAATCTGCTCAGCTCCTCCTGCTCTATAACACGCTGCCTGCAGATTACATGGTGACAGGTTCTCTTATATATAATCTGCTCAGCTCCTCCTGCTCTATAACACGCTGCCTGCAGATTACATGGTGACAGGTTCTCTTTATATATAATCTGCTCAGCTCCTCCTGCTCTATAACACGCTGCCTGCAGATTACATGGTGACAGGTTCTCTGTATATATAATCTGCTCAGCTCCTCCTGCTCTATAACACGCTGCCTGCAGATTACATGGTGACAGGTTCTCTGTATATATAATCTGCTCAGCTCCTCCTGCTCTATAACACGCTGCCTGCAGATTACATGGTGACAGGTTCTCTGTATATATAATCTGCTCAGCTCCTCCTGCTCTATAACACGCTGCCTGCAGATTACATGGTGACAGGTTCTCTGTATATATAATCTGCTCAGCTCCTCCTGCTCTATAACACGCTGCCTGCAGATTACATGGTGACAGGTTCTCTGTATATATAATCTGCTCAGCTCCTCCTGCTCTATAACACACTGCCTGCAGATTACATGGTGACAGGTTCTCTGTATATATAATCTGCTCAGCTCCTCCTGCTCTATAACACACTGCCTGCAGATTACATGGTGACAGGTTCTCTGTATATATAATCTGCTCAGCTCCTCCTGCTCTATAACACACTGCCTGCAGATTACATGGTGACAGGTTCTCTGTATATATAATCTGCTCAGCTCCTCCTGCTCTATAACACACTGCCTGCAGATTACATGGTGACAGGTTCTCTGTATATATAATCTGCTCAGCTCCTCCTGCTCTATAACACACTGCCTGCAGATTACACGGTGACAGGTTCTGTGTATATAATCTGCTCAGCTCCTCCTGCTCTATAACACACTGCCTGCAGATTACACGGTGACAGGTTCTGTGTATATATAATCTGCTCAGCTCCTCCTGCTCTATAACACGCTGCCTGCAGATTACATGGTGACAGGTTCTCTGTATATATAATCTGTTCAGCTCCTCCTGCTCTATAACACGCTGCCTGCAGATTACACGGTGACAGGTTCTGTATATATATAATCTGCTCAGCTCCTCCTGCTCTATAACACGCTGCCTGCAGATTACATGGTGACAGGTTCTCCTTATATATAATCTGCTCAGCTCCTCCTGCTCTATAACACACTGCCTGCAGATTACACGGTGACAGGTTCTCTGTATATATAATCTGCTCAGCTCCTCCTGCTCTATAACACGCTGCCTGCAGATTACATGGTGACAGGTTCTCTGTATATATAATCTGCTCAGCTCCTCCTGCTCTATAACACACTGCCTGCAGATTACATGGTGACAGGTTCTCTGTATATATAATCTGCTCAGCTCCTCCTGCTCTATAACACGCTGCCTGCAGATTACATGGTGACAGGTCTCTGTATATATAATCTGCTCAGCTCCTCCTGCTCTATAACACACTGCCTGCAGATTACATGGTGACAGGTTCTCTTTATATATAATCTGCTCAGCTCCTCCTGCTCTATAACACACTGCCTGCAGATTACATGGTGACAGGTTCTCTGTATATATAATCTGCTCAGCTCCTCCTGCTCTATAACACGCTGCCTGCAGATTACATGGTGACAGGTTCTCTGTATATATAATCTGCTCAGCTCCTCCTGCTCTATAACACACTGCCTGCAGATTACACGGTGACAGGTTCTCTGTATATATAATCTGCTCAGCTCCTCCTGCTCTATAACACACTGCCTGCAGATTACATGGTGACAGGTTCTCTTTATATATAATCTGCTCAGCTCCTCCTGCTCTATAACACACTGCCTGCAGATTACATGGTGACAGGTTCTCTTTATATATAATCTGCTCAGCTCCTCCTGCTCTATAACACACTGCCTGCAGATTACATGGTGACAGGTTCTATGTATATATAATCTGCTCAGCTCCTCCTGCTCTATAACACGCTGCCTGCAGATTACACGGTGACAGGTTCTCTGTATATATAATCTGCTCAGCTCCTCCTGCTCTATAACACACTGCCTGCAGATTACATGGTGACAGGTTCTCTGTATATATAATCTGCTCAGCTCCTCCTGCTCTATAACACGCTGCCTGCAGATTACATGGTGACAGGTTCTCTGTATATATAATCTGTTCAGCTCCTCCTGCTCTATAACACGCTGCCTGCAGATTACATGGTGACAGGTTCTCTGTATATATAATCTGCTCAGCTCCTCCTGCTCTATAACACACTGCCTGCAGATTACACGGTGACAGGTTCTCTGTATATATAATCTGCTCAGCTCCTCCTGCTCTATAACACACTGCCTGCAGATTACATGGTGACAGGTTCTATGTATATATAATCTGCTCAGCTCCTCCTGCTCTATAACACGCTGCCTGCAGATTACATGGTGACAGGTTCTCTGTATATATAATCTGCTCAGCTCCTCCTGCTCTATAACACACTGCCTGCAGATTACATGGTGACAGGTTCTCTGTATATATAATCTGCTCAGCTCCTCCTGCTCTATAACACTCCTGCAGATTACATGGTGACAGGTTCTCTGTATATATAATCTGCTCAGCTCCTCCTGCTCTATAACACACTGCCTGCAGATTACATGGTGACAGGTTCTCTATATATAATCTGCTCAGCTCCTCCTGCTCTATAACACGCTGCCTGCAGATTACACGGTGACAGGTTCTCTTTATATATAATCTGCTCAGCTCCTCCTGCTCTATAACACGCTGCCTGCAGATTACATGGAGACAGGTTCTCTTTATATATAATCTGCTCAGCTCCTCCTGCTCTATAACACGCTGCCTGCAGATTACATGGTGACAGGTTCTCTGTATATATAATCTGCTCAGCTCCTCCTGCTCTATAACACGCTGCCTGCAGATTACATGGTGACAGGTTCTGTGTATATATAATCTGCTCAGCTCCTCCTGCTCTATAACACACTGCCTGCAGATTACATGGTGACAGGTTCTCTGTATATATAATCTGCTCAGCTCCTCCTGCTCTATAACACGCTGCCTGCAGATTACATGGTGACAGGTTCTCTGTATATATAATCTGCTCAGCTCCTCCTGCTCTATAATCCTGCAGATTACACGGTGACAGGTTCTCTTTATATATAATCTGCTCAGCTCCTCCTGCTCTATAACACGCTGCCTGCAGATTACACGGTGACAGGTTCTCTGTATATATAATCTGCTCAGCTCCTCCTGCTCTATAACACACTGCCTGCAGATTACATGGTGACAGGTTCTATGTATATATAATCTGCTCAGCTCCTCCTGCTCTATAACACGCTGCCTGCAGATTACATGGTGACAGGTTCTCTGTATATATAATCTGCTCAGCTCCTCCTGCTCTATAACACACTGCCTGCAGATTACATGGTGACAGGTTCTCTGTATATATAATCTGCTCAGCTCCTCCTGCTCTATAATCCTGCAGATTACATGGTGACAGGTTCTCTGTATATATAATCTGCTCAGCTCCTCCTGCTCTATAACACACTGCCTGCAGATTACATGGTGACAGGTTCTCTATATATAATCTGCTCAGCTCCTCCTGCTCTATAACACGCTGCCTGCAGATTACACGGTGACAGGTTCTCTTTATATATAATCTGCTCAGCTCCTCCTGCTCTATAACACGCTGCCTGCAGATTACATGGAGACAGGTTCTCTTTATATATAATCTGCTCAGCTCCTCCTGCTCTATAACACGCTGCCTGCAGATTACATGGTGACAGGTTCTCTGTATATATAATCTGCTCAGCTCCTCCTGCTCTATAACACGCTGCCTGCAGATTACATGGTGACAGGTTCTGTGTATATATAATCTGCTCAGCTCCTCCTGCTCTATAACACACTGCCTGCAGATTACATGGTGACAGGTTCTCTGTATATATAATCTGCTCAGCTCCTCCTGCTCTATAACACGCTGCCTGCAGATTACATGGTGACAGGTTCCCTGTATATATAATCTGCTCAGCTCCTCCTGCTCTATAACACGCTGCCTGCAGATTACATGGTGACAGGTTCTCTGTATATATAATCTGCTCAGCTCCTCCTGCTCTATAACACGCTGCCTGCAGATTACACGGTGACAGGTTCTCTGTATATATAATCTGCTCAGCTCCTCCTGCTCTATAACACGCTGCCTGCAGATTACATGGTGACAGGTTCTCTGTATATATAATCTGCTCAGCTCCTCCTGCTCTATAACACGCTGCCTGCAGATTACATGGTGACAGGTTCTGTGTATATATAATCTGCTCAGCTCCTCCTGCTCTATAACACACTGCCTGCAGATTACATGGTGACAGGTTCTCTGTATATATAATCTGCTCAGCTCCTCCTGCTCTATAACACGCTGCCTGCAGATTACATGGTGACAGGTTCTCTGTATATATAATCTGCTCAGCTCCTCCTGCTCTATAATCCTGCAGATTACACGGTGACAGGTTCTCTTTATATATAATCTGCTCAGCTCCTCCTGCTCTATAACACACTGCCTGCAGATTACATGGTGACAGGTTCTCTGTATATATAATCTGCTCAGCTCCTCCTGCTCTATAACACACTGCCTGCAGATTACATGGTGACAGGTTCTCTGTATATATAATCTGCTCAGCTCCTCCTGCTCTATAATCCTGCAGATTACACGGTGAGGTGTGGTGCTGCAGTCTGTGCTGATTTTCTCCGACTTTGTGTGTCTTTCGCAGTTTCAAGCACGTGGAGATCCGGGTGAATGCGGAGGCCGCGGCCTTTACCAGGTTGGTTCCTCGGGGGTGGGCGCTGGGGGCCGCTGTCGGGGGAGTTGGTTGGACGGAGCTGTACTCGGGGTCTTCCTTATTTCGGCCTCATGCACGTTTCTTCTGTCTTAAAGGGCCGGTTCGGTGGAGCACTCCAGGACGGCACGGCGTCTGCAGCGCCTCATTAGCGCTCAGAAGGAGCTGATGAAGCAGGAGCTGTGGCTGTATTGTGAGTTCCCCTGGGGTGGATGGGGCGTGGGACATGGGGGCGACGTCCTTACCGATGTCTTTCTCTGGCAGTTGGAACCAACACCTTTGATTACCTGGGGGGGATCCTGAGTTACATGGTCATCGCTGTCCCCATCTTTGCTGAAGTCTACAGGGACCTGAGCGCAGCCGAGTTGAGCGAGCTGATCAGTAAGGTGCGGCGCTCCCTCCTGACCTTCTCCTGGCCGTGGTCCCTGCTGACCCCTCGCTTCTCCCCACAGAACGCCTTTGTCTCCATTTACCTGGTGAACTGCTTCAGTCAGATCATTGACCTGTCCGGCAGTCTGTGCGACGTGGCTGGGTACACCCACCGGTAGCGGGGGCCGCGGGGCAGGGCTGGTGTGTGCCACGTGTCACTGACTCTTCTCCTCTCAGGATTGCTGAGCTGGACGAGGCCATGAGGGGCATCCTGGAGGGCGGCAGCATGAAGACCAGGAGGAGTAAGATGCCACCGCTGCGCTTGGCTCTGCAGCTCCTAGGACTGTGCCTACAACATGTCTGCTCTCTTTGAAGGTCGGGTGACCTGCAGCCCCGTGACTGCCGCCTTTGTGCTGGAAGATGTGACCATCACCGCGCCGGGATCAGACGCCACACTTGTCCGAAACTTGTCCATCCGAGTGAAAGAAGGAAGCAACCTCCTGATCACGGGGGAAACTGGCAGCGGTAAATCCTCCGTTCTCCGTGTGCTGGCAGGACTGTGGGACCCCAGGCGCGGTAAGACGGCTCCGCGCATTCTCTACAGGGTGGGGAGGGAGGATTTCAGGTCGGAAGTGTGTCCACCGCCCAGGCTCGCATGTGTCTGTGGCGTGGACAGGCCGCGCCGATCCGTCTCGGTTTGGCACTGGGGTTTCTGGTCGTAGTCTATAAAATGACTGGCGGCGTACTTTGTGCCACATTCTCATACTTAAACCTACTGGAGTGCGGCTCATTTACGTAGCGGACCACGCCCAATACCGTGAAAAAGTATTACAATACTCGATACAATTCGATACCACGCAAAAAAAATACTACTGACCATGGACGGATCAGTAGGGTCTGATAGAGATCTATTAGGGTGAATAGGACCTCACACTGTCCCTGCTGTCCTGGGCTCTGTACACAGCGGGGGGCTGACCATGGACGGATCAGTAGGGTCTGATAGAGATCTATTAGGGTGAATAGGACCTCACACTGTCCCTGCTGTCCTGGGCCCTGTACACAGCGGGGGGCTGACCATGGACGGATCAGTAGGGTCTGATAGAGATCTATTAGGGTGAATAGGACCTCACACTGTCCCTGCTGTCCTGGGCTCTGTACACAGCGGGGGGCTGACCATGGACGGATCAGTAGGGTCTGATAGAGATCTATTAGGGTGAATAGGACCTCACACTGTCCCCGCTGTCCTGGGCTCTGTACACAGCGGGGGGCTGACCATGGACGGATCAGTAGGGTCTGATAGAGATCTATTAGGGTGAATAGGACCTCACACTGTCCCCGCTGTCCTGGACTCTGTACACAGCGGGGAGCTGACCATGGACAGATCAGTAGGGTCTGATAGAGATCTATTAGGGTGAATAGGACCTCACACTGTCCTCGCTGTCCTGGGCTCTGTACACAGCGGGGAGCTGACCATGGACGGATCAGTAGAGTCTGATAGAGATCTATTAGGGTGAATAGGACCTCACACTGTCCCCGCTGTCCTGGGCCCTGTACACAGCGGGGGCTGACCATGGACGGATCAGTAGAGTCTGATAGAGATCTATTAGGGTGAATAGGACCTCACACTGTCCCCGCTGTCCTGGGCTCTGTACACAGCGGGGGGCTGACCATGGACGGATCAGTAGGGTCTGATAGAGATCTATTAGGGTGAATAGGACCTCACACTGTCCCCGCTGTCCTGGGCCCTGTACACAGCGGGGGGCTGACCATGGACGGATCAGTAGGGTCTGATAGAGATCTATTAG
Organism: Bufotes viridis; assembly: GCA_033119425.1. Taxonomy (NCBI): domain Eukaryota; kingdom Metazoa; phylum Chordata; class Amphibia; order Anura; family Bufonidae; genus Bufotes; species Bufotes viridis. The sequence goes on from JAKVIS010004896.1 coordinate 7,617, forward strand.
GGTGAATAGGACCTCACACTGTCCCTGCTGTCCTGGGCTCTGTACACAGCGGGGGCTGACCATGGACGGATCAGTAGGGTCTGATAGAGATCTATTAGGGTGAATAGGACCTCACACTGTCCCCGCTGTCCTGGGCCCTGTACACAGCGGGGGCTGACCATGGACGGATCAGTAGGGTCTGATAGAGATCTATTAGGGTGAATAGGACCTCACACTGTCCCCGCTGTCCTGGGCTCTGTACACAGCGGGGGCTGACCATGGACGGATCAGTAGGGTCTGATAGAGATCTATTAGGGTGAATAGGACCTCACACTGTCCCTGCTGTCCTGGGCTCTGTACACAGCGGGGGCTGACCATGGACGGATCAGTAGGGTCTGATAGAGATCTATTAGGGTGAATAGGACCTCACACTGTCCCCGCTGTCCTGGGCTCTGTACACAGCGGGGGGCTGACCATGGACGGATCAGTAGGGTCTGATAGAGATCTATTAGGGTGAATAGGACCTCACACTGTCCCTGCTGTCCTGGGCTCTGTACACAGCGGGGGCTGACCATGGACGGATCAGTAGGGTCTGATAGAGATCTATTAGGGTGAATAGGACCTCACACTGTCCCCGCTGTCCTGGGCTCTGTACACAGCGGGGGCTGACCATGGACGGATCAGTAGGGTCTGATAGAGATCTATTAGGGTGAATAGGACCTCACACTGTCCCTGCTGTCCTGGGCTCTGTACACAGCGGGGGGCTGACCATGGACGGATCAGTAGGGTCTGATAGAGATCTATTAGGGTGAATAGGACCTCACACTGTCCCTGCTGTCCTGGGCTCTGTACACAGCGGGGGCTGACCATGGACGGATCAGTAGGGTCTGATAGAGATCTATTAGGGTGAATAGGACCTCACACTGTCCCCGCTGTCCTGGGCTCTGTACACAGCGGGGGCTGACCATGGACGGATCAGTAGGGTCTGATAGAGATCTATTAGGGTGAATAGGACCTCACACTGTCCCTGCTGTCCTGGGCTCTGTACACAGCGGGAGGCTGACCATGGACGGATCAGTAGGGTCTGATAGAGATCTATTAGGGTGAATAGGACCTCACACTGTCCCTGCTGTCCTGGGCTCTGTACACAGCGGGGGGCTGACCATGGACGGATCAGTAGGGTCTGATAGAGATCTATTAGGGTGAATAGGACCTCACACTGTCCCTGCTGTCCTGGGCTCTGTACACAGCGGGGGCTGACCATGGACGGATCAGTAGGGTCTGATAGAGATCTATTAGGGTGAATAGGACCTCACACTGTCCCCGCTGTCCTGGGCTCTGTACACAGCGGGGGGCTGACCATGGACGGATCAGTAGGGTCTGATAGAGATCTATTAGGGTGAATAGGACCTCACACTGTCCCTGCTGTCCTGGGCTCTGTACACAGCGGGGGCTGACCATGGACGGATCAGTAGGGTCTGATAGAGATCTATTAGGGTGAATAGGACCTCACACTGTCCCCGCTGTCCTGGGCCCTGTACACAGCGGGGGGCTGACCATGGACGGATCAGTAGGGTCTGATAGAGATCTATTAGGGTGAATAGGACCTCACACTGTCCCTGCTGTCCTGGGCTCTGTACACAGCGGGGGGCTGACCATGGACGGATCAGTAGGGTCTGATAGAGATCTATTAGGGTGAATAGGACCTCACACTGTCCCCGCTGTCCTGGGCTCTGTACACAGCGGGGGGCTGACCATGGACGGATCAGTAGGGTCTGATAGAGATCTATTAGGGTGAATAGGACCTCACACTGTCCCTGCTGTCCTGGGCTCTGTACACAGCGGGGGCTGACCATGGACGGATCAGTAGGGTCTGATAGAGATCTATTAGGGTGAATAGGACCTCACACTGTCCCTGCTGTCCTGGGCTCTGTACACAGCGGGGGCTGACCATGGACGGATCAGTAGGGTCTGATAGAGATCTATTAGGGTGAATAGGACCTCACACTGTCCCTGCTGTCCTGGGCTCTGTACACAGCGGGGGGCTGACCATGGACGGATCAGTAGGGTCTGATAGAGATCTATTAGGGTGAATAGGACCTCACACTGTCCCTGCTGTCCTGGGCTCTGTACACAGCGGGGGCTGACCATGGACGGATCAGTAGGGTCTGATAGAGATCTATTAGGGTGAATAGGACCTCACACTGTCCCTGCTGTCCTGGGCTCTGTACACAGCGGGGGCTGACCATGGACGGATCAGTAGGGTCTGATAGAGATCTATTAGGGTGAATAGGACCTCACACTGTCCCCGCTGTCCTGGGCTCTGTACACAGCGGGGGGCTGACCATGGACGGATCAGTAGGGTCTGATAGAGATCTATTAGGGTGAATAGGACCTCACACTGTCCCCGCTGTCCTGGGCTCTGTACACAGCGGGGGCTGACCATGGACGGATCAGTAGGGTCTGATAGAGATCTATTAGGGTGAATAGGACCTCACACTGTCCCTGCTGTCCTGGGCTCTGTACACAGCGGGGGCTGACCATGGACGGATCAGTAGGGTCTGATAGAGATCTATTAGGGTGAATAGGACCTCACACTGTCCCTGCTGTCCTGGGCTCTGTACACAGCGGGGGCTGACCATGGACGGATCAGTAGGGTCTGATAGAGATCTATTAGGGTGAATAGGACCTCACACTGTCCCTGCTGTCCTGGGCTCTGTACACAGCGGGGGCTGACCATGGACGGATCAGTAGGGTCTGATAGAGATCTATTAGGGTGAATAGGACCTCACACTGTCCCCGCTGTCCTGGGCTCTGTACACAGCGGGGGGCTGACCATGGACGGATCAGTAGGGTCTGATAGAGATCTATTAGGGTGAATAGGACCTCACACTGTCCCTGCTGTCCTGGGCTCTGTACACAGCGGGGGCTGACCATGGACGGATCAGTAGGGTCTGATAGAGATCTATTAGGGTGAATAGGACCTCACACTGTCCCCGCTGTCCTGGGCTCTGTACACAGCGGGGGGCTGACCATGGACGGATCAGTAGGGTCTGATAGAGATCTATTAGGGTGAATAGGACCTCACACTGTCCCCGCTGTCCTGGGCTCTGTACACAGCGGGGGCTGACCATGGACGGATCAGTAGGGTCTGATAGAGATCTATTAGGGTGAATAGGACCTCACACTGTCCCCGCTGTCCTGGGCTCTGTACACAGCGGGGGCTGACCATGGACGGATCAGTAGGGTCTGATAGAGATCTATTAGGGTGAATAGGACCTCACACTGTCCCCGCTGTCCTGGGCTCTGTACACAGCGGGGGCTGACCATGGACGGATCAGTAGGGTCTGATAGAGATCTATTAGGGTGAATAGGACCTCACACTGTCCCTGCTGTCCTGGGCTCTGTACACAGCGGGGGCTGACCATGGACGGATCAGTAGGGTCTGATAGAGATCTATTAGGGTGAATAGGACCTCACACTGTCCCTGCTGTCCTGGGCTCTGTACACAGCGGGGGGCTGACCATGGACGGATCAGTAGGGTCTGATAGAGATCTATTAGGGTGAATAGGACCTCACACTGTCCCTGCTGTCCTGGGCTCTGTACACAGCGGGGGCTGACCATGGACGGATCAGTAGGGTCTGATAGAGATCTATTAGGGTGAATAGGACCTCACACTGTCCCTGCTGTCCTGGGCTCTGTACACAGCGGGGGCTGACCATGGACGGATCAGTAGGGTCTGATAGAGATCTATTAGGGTGAATAGGACCTCACACTGTCCCCGCTGTCCTGGGCTCTGTACACAGCGGGGGCTGACCATGGACGGATCAGTAGGGTCTGATAGAGATCTATTAGGGTGAATAGGACCTCACACTGTCCCTGCTGTCCTGGGCTCTGTACACAGCGGGGGCTGACCATGGACGGATCAGTAGGGTCTGATAGAGATCTATTAGGGTGAATAGGACCTCACACTGTCCCTGCTGTCCTGGGCTCTGTACACAGCGGGGGCTGACCATGGACGGATCAGTAGGGTCTGATAGAGATCTATTAGGGTGAATAGGACCTCACACTGTCCCTGCTGTCCTGGGCTCTGTACACAGCGGGGGCTGACCATGGACGGATCAGTAGGGTCTGATAGAGATCTATTAGGGTGAATAGGACCTCACACTGTCCCTGCTGTCCTGGGCTCTGTACACAGCGGGGGCTGACCATGGACGGATCAGTAGGGTCTGATAGAGATCTATTAGGGTGAATAGGACCTCACACTGTCCCTGCTGTCCTGGGCTCTGTACACAGCGGGGGGCTGACCATGGACGGATCAGTAGGGTCTGATAGAGATCTATTAGGGTGAATAGGACCTCACACTGTCCCTGCTGTCCTGGGCTCTGTACACAGCGGGGGCTGACCATGGACGGATCAGTAGGGTCTGATAGAGATCTATTAGGGTGAATAGGACCTCACACTGTCCCCGCTGTCCTGGGCTCTGTACACAGCGGGGGGCTGACCATGGACGGATCAGTAGGGTCTGATAGAGATCTATTAGGGTGAATAGGACCTCACACTGTCCCTGCTGTCCTGGGCTCTGTACACAGCGGGGGCTGACCATGGACGGATCAGTAGGGTCTGATAGAGATCTATTAGGGTGAATAGGACCTCACACTGTCCCTCGCTGTCCTGGGCTCTGTACACAGCGGGGGCTGACCATGGACGGATCAGTAGGGTCTGATAGAGATCTATTAGGGTGAATAGGACCTCACACTGTCCCTGCTGTCCTGGGCTCTGTACACAGCGGGGGGCTGACCATGGACGGATCAGTAGGGTCTGATAGAGATCTATTAGGGTGAATAGGACCTCACACTGTCCCTGCTGTCCTGGGCTCTGTACACAGCGGAGGCTGACCATGGACGGATCAGTAGGGTCTGATAGAGATCTATTAGGGTGAATAGGACCTCACACTGTCCCTGCTGTCCTGGGCTCTGTACACAGCGGGGGCTGACCATGGACGGATCAGTAGGGTCTGATAGAGATCTATTAGGGTGAATAGGACCTCACACTGTCCCTGCTGTCCTGGGCTCTGTACACAGCGGGGGCTGACCATGGACGGATCAGTAGGGTCTGATAGAGATCTATTAGGGTGAATAGGACCTCACACTGTCCCTGCTGTCCTGGGCTCTGTACACAGCGGGGGCTGACCATGGACGGATCAGTAGGGTCTGATAGAGATCTATTAGGGTGAATAGGACCTCACACTGTCCCTGCTGTCCTGGGCTCTGTACACAGCGGGGGCTGACCATGGACGGATCAGCAGGGTCTGATAGAGAGTCTGTTAGGGGCGCATGGACCTCACACTGTCCCCCGCTGTCCTGGGCCCTGGCACACAGCGGGGGCTGACC
>JAKVIS010004897.1:0-13044 GCA_033119425.1 Bufotes viridis
TTGGCCGGACATGCGGAGCTGGGCAAATTCACTCCTGGTACGTAGTACCGAATTCCTGCAGTTCGGTAACCTGCTTGCGCAGAGTGGCCATTGCGGACTCCATGGTAGGGCTGGTTATTCTGTAACGGTCCTTGGCTCACCTGAGTCAGAGGACAGCCGGCTGGTGGTTGGAGTCCAGTGGCAAAGGCCCACAGAAGCAGGAGACAGGTAGCGTGGTCGATCAGTCCGGGTCGGCAGTAGAGATGGCAGCGAGGTAACAGCAGGAGTAGACAGAGGCGTGGTCGGGTGGAAGGCAAAGGGTCAATGCAGGCGGCAGTTCAGCGAGGTCAAACGGTCCGGGTCGGCAACAAAGGTAAATAGCAGTCGTCGTGGAGGAGCAGAGAGGAAGCTTGCTACAGGCTTGGAGGCACAATAACCAGCAAAGGTCTGGTGCTAGAGGCTGGGCTTATAAAGGGAAGTAACAGGTGCACGGAATCAAGACTGATGAACAAGGGTAGGCTGGAGCAAGATAGATGAAAGAGTTCAGCAGGAGGAAAAGTCCAGAAAGGCTGGTAGTCTAGTGGCTAGAGCTACCGCCTGGGACATGACTGGTCACAGGTTCGATTCCCGACACATGGATAAGTAAAACCATTCCAAAATTAACACCAGGTAAACTGACACATGTCAGATTTGAAAAATGGGAATCCGGCATTTGGTCCAAACTGGGTGTTGCTTGAAGGGGTTAATGCGATTGAATATTATACAAAGCAGCAAATAATATGGTGTAAAAAAAATAAGAAAGTTAATAAATTACATAAAAACATAGTGTACCCTAAAATGGTAGCAAAGAAAAATACAAAAGTAGCACAAAAAGGCCTTAGGCTACATGTACATGACAGTAAAAAAGCGGACATGTGACGGAAGTTTTTTTAACAGTCATCACACATCCGTTTTAAGGCCAATGGTAGTCTATGAGGTTATTCACTCGGCATTTTTTTTTACGGCCAGTGAATAACGGATGTCAAAAAATAGAACGTGTTTTATCCTGACCGACTGATGCCATACAATTGAATGGTTCCGTTTTTGATGCCCGTTTCTGAGAAAGGCATCAGTGAAAAAAAGTATGTTAAAAATGGACAGTTTATCTGTTTTTAACAGACCTTAGGGCTCATTCACATGACCGTATGAATGGGTCCACATCTGTTCCGCAATTTTGTGGAACGGGTGCGGACCCATTCATTTTCAAAGAAAGAGCATGTCTTATTCTTGTGCTAAATATTAATGATGTATCCTTAGGAATGTCTATCCTTGTGTAATTGGTAGCCGACAATCAGCTGAATGAAGGGACGCCATGTCTACTCTGGACACAATGCATCATTTTCCCTAACAAGATGCATAATTAGAATAGAATTGCATCTTTTTACATTGTTAAGCTGTTTGTAGAGGAGAGTTTTTATTCTGGGGAAAAAAAGTGTATATAATATAAATGATAAATGATAGAGAGACTTAGTAAATACAAAATCATGGACCTTTAAAACTGCTATTAACCCCTTAGTGACCACCCATACGTGTTTTTACGGCGGTCACTAAGGGGCCTTAGGCTGGGCTGCCGCGTTTTTACGGCGGCCCAGTCTAAGCGCTGCACGGGTCCCCCGTGCAGCGGGGAGCGCGGACCCGGCTCTCACATGAGAGCCGCGGCCCTGCTCTAACAGCCCGGGCCGGCAGGAGTGCCGATCCGGGCTGTTTAACCCCTTACATGCCGGGCGCAATGGCGCCTGCGCATGAAAGGGTTGACAGAGGAAGCGAACTCCCTCTGTCACCCATCAGCACCCCGCAGATGCGATCGCGGGGTGCTGATGTGCTGGGAAGCCTTACCTGGCTTCCGGCAGGGCCCCGAGCCTGTCCTCCAGTAATCTCCAGCAGGCTATGCCTCTCTGGCGTAACCTGCTGGTCAAGATTAGAATTGCACTGCATTTAAAATGTAATGCATTATAGATATAATGCATTACATTTTAAAAGCAATCAAAATACTGTATTATAGTCCCCATGTGGGACTATTAAGTAGTAAAAAAATTATAAAAAATACACATTTATTAAATAAAAAAATTCCATGAAATATAAAAATATGCTTTTTTCCATTGAAAATACGCTTTTCAATGAAAAAATTGCAAAAAAAATTATCCCCATATGTTTGGTATTGCCGCGTCCGTAACTGACCGGCACTACATAAATATTACATAAATTATCCCCTATAGTACACGCCGTTAAAAAATAAATAAAAAAAAGCCAGAATTTCTAATTTATTCTTAATTTTCACAGAAAAAACGAAATAACAAGCGATCAAAAAGCGGAATTTACTAAAAAATTATACCAATGAAAAATAGAAGTCGTCCCGCAAAAATCAAGCCCTCACACAACTCCATAGAAAAAAATTAAAAAGTTATGGGTCCTGGGAAGTGGCAATGCAAAATCATTTTTTTTGTTAAAAAGGGTTTTATTGCAAAAAAGTAGTAAAACTTAAAAAAACTATAAGTATTTGGTATCCCTGTAATCGTACTGACCCAGGGAATGAAAATATTATGTTACTTTTACCGAATAATGAACACCGTAAAATTTATAATGTACAAACGCAGTGGCAGTAGTACTATTTTTCCCCTTCTCCCTCCCAGAAAGAGTTAATAAAAGTTAATAACAAAGTTATGTGTACCCCAAAATGGCGCTATTAAAAACTACAACTTGTCCCGCAAAAAACAAGCCCTCATACTGCTATATAGACAGAAAAATAAAAAAGTTATAGCTCTGGGAACGAGACCATGAAAAAAGGACGAAAAACGCTTGGTCAGAAAGGCACAAACAGGCTTGGTCACTAAGGGGTTAAACACAGGCCTGTCAGCCAGGCTGATGATATCATAGGTACCTGTGATGTCATGTCACCTTTGACAGCCAGCCATGACACAGGTACCTCTGTAAAGTCATGTGACCTTTAGAATGTGGTGATGTCACAGATGCCTTTGTGATGTCATATAACAATTGATTCTAGCTTTCTGCAGCCTGAATTTCGGCCATATTTCTTCATCACTTGACGGGTGAAGGCGACTTTTACTTGCGCTCAGCAAATTTTGGTTTTGTTCAAAGACCAGAAAAGAGGGCCTGTTAGCCAAGCCGTTCCAAGTGTCATCATGGAACGTGCTGAAGGCGCACAGGACCTTCCTCAGCCCAGTGACATCTATGGGCTAGACATGGAGGTTCCAAAGAACCTTCCAAAAAAAAGAAAAAGGAAGAGAAAGAGGAGAGTTCTGCCGCCAAATAAGAGAAGGAGAATAGAAACATCAGAGAAGGCGAAAGATGGCGGCAAGGAAAAAATGATCAAGGCTTCGAAAAGACCTGGAAGCCCTATACAGGAGAGTATTCTACAAAAGTGGAAGAGGGGAGAAGAGACAGGGGGAAAAGCTGAAGACGGACCCAGCACGTCCTATAACACTGAGATGGAACAGCTGTCAGGTGAGTGTAGATCTAAGACACCTAGTGCCAATATCCCCCAATGACATATCAATGGGTTTGTCCACTTATGAACATGATTAAGGAGCATTTTTGTCTTTCATGCCCCATAAAATTCTTATCCTCTCATATCGTAAATACTATTGGAGGTCAAATGCAGGAATATTAACTATTATGTCTCTTCTTTCTACCAGTAACAACCCCAGCAGAAACCCCCATAGTTGTGACTGGACTGGAAAACTTCACCTTCCATAAAATCCTTGGTGAGGGTGGTTTTGGTAAAGTAAGTATCAGGAGTTGTCACTTTTTCCTTATGTGTAGTAATATGACTATAGCAAAACCAAGACTTCACGTCTTCTCATGGCAGGATGGGCCGTTGCTCCAGTTCTAATGTTCTGTCTCCTCTAGGTCATGCTGGCCACACATCCCGACTGCCAACAACAACTGGCAGTGAAGCTGGTGAAGAAGAGGGTCCTACTTCAGAACTTTAGAAACAACGTTCTGATTGAGCGACAGGTCCTGGAGGTGACTGGGAAAAGTCCACTATTCACCCACGCTTATGCCACCTTCCAGACCAAGGTAAGAGTCTTATTCACTACTGGGTTTTGTGAGTAGGTCAGTTCTTTCCAACCCCATCCTACTTTTGCCAACATTGTTGTACTTAAATGACTTCCAAGACTTGCACTATGATGGTAGGTCAACCTGAACCTCTGGCTTCTTCTACTTGGGAAGCATAACATCTCCAAAGCAGGGTATATATATGCACTCTAATAATCCATAGTTAAGTATTTTTGAAACTTACATGATATGCTCTGTCTTTATCACAGGACTATGCCTTCTTCATCATGGAGTTTCTCAGCGGAGGAGACCTACATGACCTCATACATGCCAAAGCTCCATTCACCATTCCAGTCACCAGGTAAAGCAGATTATAGATATCTTAGATAAATGCAACAGTTTTAGGAACATCCATCTTCATATCATTTATTGGTCTCATAGTGAATGTTGATGTTTTCTCTTTTCTTTGTAATCAGATTTTTTGCAGCTGAGATCACCTGTGGGCTGCAGTTTCTCCATAACAGAGGCATCATACATAGAGACATAAAACCAGAAAACATCTTAATGGACAGCGCCGGTCACTTGAAGATTGGCGATTTCGGTCTTGCCGTGATGAACATCTTTGGGGAAAGGAAGATCTCACAATATGCCGGAACTCTTAGCTACATGGCACCCGAGGTGAGGAATCATCCATGTGCTTCTCATTGTGCATAGGGCTGGACATCTCCATGACTTCTGCTGCTCTGGACAATGCTCTAATTTTTTTATTGTCTCCCTGACATTTCTACAGATTCTTCTGCAGAAGCCCTACAACACGGCAGTGGACTGGTTCTCAGCTGGTGTGATGATATATGAGATGGCTACTGGCAAATATCCATTCTCTGCCAGTATATTTCCTGAAAAAATTCAGAAGTCACTGATCAACGATGTTCCCACCTACCCAAACCGACTCGACCCCCAAGCAAGAGACCTCATAGAGAGGGTGAGTATAAAAATATATAGCAGTACAACAGCGGCAAAGTTGACATTGAAAACTCGGGACTACACTGGAAAGTGTGATCTACAATTCTGAAATGTCTTCAATATATTTTTTCCAGCTCTTAATCAAGTCACCAGAGAGTCGCCAGTTAGCGGTATGTAACATCAGGGAACATCCATTTTTCATGGACATCGAGTGGACAGATATAGAGGAAGCAGCAGCTTGTCCACCATTCCAACCAGGACCAGTAAGTACAGGATCCAGGGAAGATTTGGGTAGTAGTAAAGTTCCATTGTGCCCTTTCTTGTTAAACACAGGATCTTGGATATTCTCTCCACAGCCACCAGTGATAGTAACATAGTAACATAGTAACATAGTATATAAGGCCGAAAAAAGACATTTGTCCATCCAGTTCGACCTGTTTCCTTCAAGTTGATCCAGAGGAAGGCAAAAAACCCCTGTGAGGTAGAGCCAATTTTCCCCACTTAAGGGGAAAAAATTCCTTCCCGACTCCAATCAGGCAGTCAGAATAACTCCCTGGATCAACGACCCCTCTCTAGTAGCTATAGCCTGAAATATTATTACGCTCCAGAAATACATCCAGGCCCCTCTTAAATTCCTTTATTGTACTCACCATCACCACCTCCTCAGGCAGAGAGTTCCATAGTCTTACTGCTCTTACCGTGAAGAACCCTTTTCTATGTTTGTGTACAAACCTTCTTTCCTCCAGGCATGAGAGGATGTCCCCTCGTCACAGTCACAGTCCTGGGGATAAATAGATGATGGGAGAGATCTTTGTACTGACCCCTGATATATTTATACATAGTTATTAGATCTCCCCTCAGTCGTCTTTTTTTCTAGAGTGAATAACCTAATTTTGATACCCTTTCGAGGTACTGTAGTTGCCCCATTCCAGTTATTACTTTAGTTGCCCTCCTCTGAACCCTCTCTAGCTCTGCTATGTCTGCCTTGTTCACGGGAGCCCAGAACTGTACACAGTACTCCATGTGTGGTCTGACTAGTGATTTATAAAGTGGTAAGACTATATTTTCATCACGGGCATCTATGCCCTTTTGATGCAACCCATTATCTTATTGGCCTTAGCAGCAGCTGCCTGACACTGGTTTTTACAGCTTAGTTTGTTATTTATTAAAATTCCTAGATCCTTTTCCATGTCAGTGTTACTGAGTGTTTTACCATTTAGCATGTACGGGTGACTTGCATTATTCCTTCCCATGTGCATAACTTTACATTTGTCAGTGTTAAACCTCATCTGCCATTTCTCTGCCCAAGCCCCCAATCTATCCAGATCCCTCTGTAGCAGAAAACTGTCCTCTTTAGTGTTAATTACTTTACACAGTTTAGTGTCATCTGCAAAAATTGATATATTACTGTGCAAGCCTTCTACAAGATCATTAATAAATATATTGAAGAGAATAGGGCCCAATACTGAACCCTGAGGTACCCCACTAGTGACCGTGACCCAATCTGAGTGTGTACCGTTAATAACCACTCTCTGTTTTCTATTACTGAGCCAGTTACTTACCCACATACAGATATTTTCTCCTAGTCCAAGTGTTCTCATTTTATATACTAACCTTTTATGTGGTACAGCGTCAAATGCTTTGGAGAAGTCCAGATATACGACATCCATTGATTCGCCGCTGTCAAGTCTAGAACTTACCTCCTCATAGAAACTGATTAAATTAGTTTGACATGACCGATCCCTCATGAAGCCATGCTGATATGGTGTAATTTGCTTATTTTCATTGAGATACTCCAAGATAGCATCTCTTACAAATCCTTCAAACAGTTTACCCACAACAGATGTTAAACTTACCGGCCTATAATTTCCAGGCTCTGTTTTGGACCCTTTTTGAATATTGGCACCACATTTGCTATCGCCAGTCTGGTGGAACATTCCCTGTCAGTATGGAGTCCGTGAATATCAAAAATAAGGGTCTGGCTAGGACATCACTTAATTCCCTTAGGATACGGGGTGTATGCCATCCGGTCCTGGCGATTTGTCTATTTTAATCTTTTTAAGTCGCTGCTGTACTTCTTCCTGGGTCAGACAGGGCACTTTTAAAGGGAATTTACTTTTACATTTTGCATTTCATCTGACAGTTTATTTTCCTCAGTGAAAACAGTGGTGAAGAAAATATTTAATAGCTTGGCTTTATCCTCATCGCTTTCTGCAACTCCCCCTCATTGCTATGTAGAGGGCCGACTCCTTCAGGTTTATATTTTTACCATTTATATAATTGAAAAACATTTTAGGGTTAGTTTTGCTCTCTTTGGCAATTAATCTCTCGGTCTCTAGTTTGGCAGTTTTTATTAGTTTTTACATATTCTATTTTTTTCCTTATAGTTTATCAGTGCTTCCTGGCTCCCCTCCTGTTTTAGTGATTTATATGCTTTCTTTTTGTCATTTATTGCTTTTTTACGGTTCTATTTATCCACATTGGTTTCTTCTTATTTCTTAGCCTTTTATTTCTATAAGGTATGCATCGATCACAATTTGATGTTACAATGCTTTTAAAAATCTCCCATTTTGTGGTTGTATTTTTATTTTTGAGGACTATGTCCCAGTTAATTGGGCCTATGGCCTCTCTTAGTTGGCTAAATTTTGCTTTTTGAAGTCCGGTATTCTTGTTCCTCCCTGTAGAAACTCTCGTTTGAAGGATAATTGGAAGGTTATTACTTTATGGTCACTATTTCCCAGGTGTCCCCCGACCTGCACGTCTGTTGTTCTATCAGGTCTATTGGTTAATACTAAGTCCAGTATGGCCGTCCCTCTAGTTGGGTCCTGAACCATTTGGGAAAGGTAATTGTCTTTGGCTATTGCCAAGAACCTGTTTCCTTTATGGGATGTACAGGTTTCAGTTTCCCAGTCTATATCTGGGTAGTTGAAGTCCCCCATAATAACCACCTGATTATGGTTTGCCGCCTTGTTTATCTCGTTTAGTAATAGATTTTCTGCGGACTCTGGTATATTAGGTGGTTTATAGTAAACTCCTATTAGTAATTTATTATTGTTTTTGGCTCCATTTATCTCCACCCACAATGACTCCACATTTTCGTGTCCCTCACAGATGTCTTCCCGGAGTGTGGGCTTTAGAGAGGACTTTATGTAAAGGCAGACCCCTCCCCCTCTCCGGTTTTGGCTGATCCTTTCTGAACAGATTGTAACCTTGTACATTAACTGCCCAGTCATAGCTATCATCCAGCCATGTCTCAGTTATTCCCACTACGTCATAATCCTCCTCACACATCACTAATTCCAGTTCCCCAGTTTTATTAGTCAGGCTTCTGGCATTAGTATACATACATTTGAGAGGTTTATGCATATTTTTGCCCTACACCTTTCCTTCTGAACTTTTCTAGTCCCTCCTTCCATTTCTCCCCCAGTCCCACTACCTTGCCCCCGGTCTCTATCTGCACTATCTTCCCCTCCTATAATGTAATTTCTCTCCCCCCAGTCCCTAGTTTAAGCACTCCTCCAACCTTCTAGCCATCTTTCTCCCCAACACGGCTGCCCCTTCCCCATTGAGGTGCAGCCCGTCCTCTGATAGAGCCTGTAGCCGATAGCAAAAGTCGGCCCAGTTCTCCATGAACCCAAAACCCTGCTTCCTACACCAGTTCTTGAGCCACTTGTTAACCTCTCTAATCTCCCGCTGCCTCTCTTGTGTGGCCCGTGGTACAGGCAGTATTTCGGAAAATACTACCTTTGAGGTCCTTGCCCTAAGCTTTTGACCTAAATCCCTGAAATCATTCTTAAGGACGCTCCACCTTCCTCTAACTTTGTCATTGGTTCCGATATGGACCATGACCGCTGGATCTTCCCCAGCCCCTCCCAGTAATCTGTCAACCCGATCTGCGATGTGTCGAACTCTAGCCAAGATTTGGGTAGTAGTAAAGTTCCATTGTGCCCTTTCTTGTTAAACACAGGATCTTGGATATTCTCTCCACAGCCACCAGTGATGACATCGAAAAAAATAAATGATGTCCTATCCTCCACCGAAGCCAATAAGCCACCAATGGCCAATAAAGATCAAAAGCTATTCTGTGGATTCACTTTTGCCAATGCCAGATGGCAGGTCATAAAGCCAATACAAGAACCTGTCATACGTCATCGCAGGTGGGTCATCTTAACTGAGAGGGAAATATGGGGATTATTGAAAGTTCCCTCCATTACCTGTGATTCTATCAGCACAGTGTGGAGTCCATTCACTGATGGAAGCTTATAGTCTGCTGATGGGTCTACAGGGTAAACGTGCAGGTGGTTACCACTATTACAATGCTATTTTATCTCTTGGCAGAACATTTGGCAGAATTGTGAGAGAGATCGTCCACAGGATCTGGAGGAGGATAAACCACTGGAAGTGAGCAGCTCCACTATATATACAGATGTCCGCAATAGATCAGTGGGAGAAAACCATCATGCTACAGCAGAGCCTCTTGATGACATCACACTCACCAGGAAAACCCACCGAGAATTGCTGTCCTTGTATGAGCCTCAAATTCCAACCTCTGACCTCTATGTACTCTCCTGACGACTTATCGGTACTGTGATATATCAGTCCTGGTCCTTCAGTTTCATTCCAACTGCCACTAGGAGTAACCTGAGGGTCATAACCTGCAGAGTAGCAGGAGCAGAGAAGCAGCAGGAAGTCGATGAAGATTCTTCCATGAGTCAATGAATTGACCGCCAGCGCTTCTAGTCCACAAGCTGCCTCTTGTGCCCAAGGGAAGGGTAGTCCTTAAGCCATGGTTCCCTAGAGGTTTCCTCCACAGGGGTTTTTCCTCTCCTGCGTGCCAACGGATAACAACATCAACAAGAAAATGGCAACTTGTTGGACTCTGCCCTCAGTGTTGATCACACCATCCACTAGTGGCATAGAGGGACCGAAGAGGACATTTACCACCAATAAACAATAAACAGTACCATTCACCATCATCTGGTAGTAGCGTGATTATCTTATATCTAACGAATCCTTACACTCTGCAGTCATTGGTTTATCTCTAATGGAGAGCATACAAGTCTAATAAGACTTGTTTCGATACAGTGTCTCTATGTTAAAACATGTCCCTCCCAGAAAACTCCATTAATGACACTGGACAATAGGGATGAGCGGCAGGGGCAATATTTAAATTCGCAATATTTCTCAAATATTTGGTATTGTTGTGAACTTGTGACATCACAGCACTTTGTATGTATGTACAGTGCCTTTCAAAAGTATTCACCCCCCTTGACCTATTTTGTTACATTACAGCCTTAAGTTCATTGTTTTGTTAATCTGAATTTTATGTGATGGATCAGAACACAATAGTCTAAGTTGGGGAAGTGAAATGAGAAAAATATATAAATAAAACTATTGTTTAGAAACAGAAAACAGAAAATTGCCAAAAATTTTAACATAGAGACGCTGTACCTTTGCTAGGAAGCCCATAAAAAGCTCTGATGCAACCAATTACCTTCAGAAGTCACATAAATAGTGAAATGATGTCCACCTTTGTGCAATCTAAGTGTCACATGATCTGTCATTAGTACATACACACACCTTTTTTTAAAGGCCCCAGAGGCTGCAACACCTAAGCAAGAGGCATCACTAACCAAACACAGCCATGAAGACCAAGGAACTCTCCAAACAAGTAAGGGACAGTCTTGTAGAGAAGTATAAGTCAGGGTTAGGTTTAAAAAAAACATCCAAATCTTTGATGATATCCGGGAGCACCATCAAATCTATCATAACCAAATGGAAAGAACATGGCACAACATCAAACCTGCCACGAGATGGCCGCCCACCAAAACTTACGGACCGGGCAAGGAGGGCATTAATCAGAGAGGCACTACAGAGACCTAAGGAGCTGCAGAGTTTCACAGCAGAGACTGGAGTATCTGTACATAGGACATCAATAAGCCATACTCTCCATAGAGTCAGGTTTTATGGCAGAATGACCAGAGGAAAGCCATTACTTTCAGCTAAAAACAAAAAGGCACGTTGTGAGTTTGCGAAAAGGCACGCGGGAGAATCCCAAAATGTATGGAGGAAGGTGCTCTGGTCTGAGGAGACTAAAATTTTTGGCCATCAAAAAAACGCTATGTCTGGCGCAAACCCAACACATCACATAACCCAAAGAACACCATCATGCTGTGGGGATGTTTTTCAGCAGCCGGGAATGGGAAACTGGTCAGGGTGGAGGGGAAGATGGATGGTGCTAAATACAGGGATATTCTTGAGCAAAACCTGTACCACTCTGTGCGTGATTTGAGGCTAGGACGGAGATTCACCTTAGCTAACTAACTACCTATCTAATGTCATGACACAGGAACGCAGAGAGCACAGCAATAGCACTGCTGTCTCTCTCAGATCTGAAAAATACTACATACAGTGGCTGCTGGGGAGGTTCTTATATACTAAAGAGGTAGGCAACTTTCCTATTGGTTGCTAGGGATGTTGCTAAGCTCAGACAAAGACTTTGCAGCCTTTTTATTGGCCCACAAGCAAGAAGGGAGGTTACTGATTTTAAAGAAATCTAGAATATTCGAAATTACGAATATATATCACTATATTCTAAATAATTGCGAATTCTCGAAGTGCCGATATTCGCGATTAATATTCGCGATTCAAATATTCGCACCCAACACTACTGGACAACCCCTTTAAAAAAATAAAAAGTAGCTTTAAAAAAAGTATACAAATATATGCCAGGCATATTAACCCCTTCACGCATTTGGACATAACAGTACGTCCAAATGGCATGTATGGCATAACCCATATCCGTTCATTTGTAAGTCATAAAAAAAAAAAAAAAACTACACATAATTGGTATTGCCACCTCCGTAACAACCTGATCTATAAAAGTATCATGTTGCTAATCATGCGCGGTGAACGCCGTAAAAATATTGTTAAAAACAATGACGGAAATGCTGTTTTTGTCACCTAACCTCTACAAAAAAATAAATAACAAGTGGTCAAAAATCCATAAGTACCGCAAAATGATACCAATAAAATATACATCTTGTTGCACAAAAAATAAGCCCTCACACAGCTATATTGGAGAAAAAATAAAAAAGTTGTAAAATACATTTATTTTTAAAACAAAAGTGATTTTATTAAAAAAAAAAGTCATACAAGTTAAAAAAAACGATAAATTTGGTATCGGCATAACCAACATTAACCCACAGAATAAAATTATCATATCACTTTTTCTGCAAGAGGAACCCCATAAAAAATAAAAACCACTGATGGAATTGCCATTTTTGCCCACTTCACCTCCACAAAAAATTATATAAAAGGTGATCAAAAAGACATATCTACCCAAAAATGATACCAATAAAAACTACAGCCAGTCCCGCAAGAAACAAGCCCTCACACAGCTACATTTTTGAAAAACATGTTATGGCCCCTAAAAACAATTTCAGCAAATGATATGCTAGAAAATCCCAATGCTGCTCCTTCCCTTCTGAATTCTGCTGTGCCCCTAAACAGCGGTTTACGACCACATGTCTGGTGTTGCCATGTTCTGGAAAAAATGCATAACAAATTGTGAGGTGCATCTTCTCCTTTTAACCCTTGTGAAAATGAAAAATGTGGGGATAAAGCAACGTTTTATTGGATATGAAAGTTAATTTTTCATTTTTATAGCCAAAGCATTCACTTCACCCTTTGATTTATTCAGTGAGGGGTGTAGTTTCCAAAATGGGTCACTTTTTGGGGTTTCCTTTCTAGGGGTACCTGAGGGTCTCTACAAATGGGACATGGCACCTGAAAACCATTCCAGCAGAATCTGCCCTCTGTTAACAATATGGCGCTCCTTTACTCCTGTGCCCTGCCGTGTGCCCATACAGCAGGTTACGACCACATATGGGGTTTTTCTGTAAACTGCTTTTTTCTGTAAACTGCTTTATTTCTTATGGAACACCTAAAGGGTTTAATAAAGTTTGTAAAATCAGGGAATCAGGTGTAAAATGAGGGGTGTATTTTCTAAAATGTGGTGATTTATGGGTGGTTTCTACTATGTAG
>JAKVIS010004898.1:0-13015 GCA_033119425.1 Bufotes viridis
TCAGGACGGCTGCGCCTCCTTGCTGGGCACGTCCTTCCCACCCGAGAGCTCCACACCACTAGCAGCAGCTTCCAAGACAATCACTCTCAGGCTGGTGGTGCTGGCTGAAGTTTATAAACCCAGCCCAAAACCAGGACTGGATCGTGAGGAGCAGCCACCCACCCTACACTTTAGCTGCTCCGGTAAGAGCCGGCCCGGATCGGCTTTGCAGCCATGCTACTTAGCAAATGTGTCAATGCTACCTGCTACTGAGCATCAACAAGCGGCTCCTACCTCACGAGGCTATGAACCTCGGTGACACGTACCACCTACCATCTAGGGCGGCTGCCCTGCACCTTACCACATACCCCCCTTTGTTCAGCCCTGAGGGGTGGACACAGGACAAACAGTATTACCCGGGAGAGCGGCGTCTGCATTTTTAATAACCGGCCCGCTCTGTGCTCCACCGTGAATTTAAAATTCTGTAGGGACAGAAACCACCTGGTGGCACCGGGCATTCCTCTCTTTGGCTTGGGACATCCACTTGAGTGGGGAGTGGTCGGTCACCAGGCGGCTTCTGCCCAGCAGGTAATAACGGAGGGCCTCGAGTGCCCACTTGATGGCCAGGCACTCTCTCGACTATGCTGTACCTTGTCTCTGCTGGGGTGAGCTTGCGGCTGAGGAAGACAACGGGATGCTCCTCCCCGTTGACTTCCTGCGACAGATGCCGCACCAAGGCCAGCCTCAGAGGCGTCGGTCTGGACTACAAAATCCTTCCTGAAATCGGGTGTCACCAAAACCGGGGACCCCACAGGGCCGATTTCAAGGCGGAGAAAGCCTTTCCGCCTGCTCATTTCCAGCGGACCATCCCTGTCTTCGCCCCTTTAACAACTCTGTCAATGGCGAAGCGATAGTAGCAAAGTGAGGCACAAACCTCATGTAATACCCCACAATCCCCAGGAACGACTTTACCTGCCTGGTGGTGACCGGTCGGGGCCAACTCCGTGTGCCTCTACCTTATTTACCTGAGGCTTGATGACTCCCCGCCCAATGACATATCCCAGGTATTTGGTCTCTTCAACCCAATCGCACACTTCTTTGGATTGGCGGTTAGACCAGCTTTCCTCAGGGCATCCACTACCGCCTGCACTTTGGGCAAATGGCTTTCCCAGTCGGTGCTGTGGATGATTACATCATCTAAGTAGGCCGAGGCGTACCGACGATGTGGTCGCAGCACTATGTCCATTAACCTTTGGAAGGTGGCGGGGCGCCATGCAGGCCAAGGGTAACACCTTGTAGTGATACAGGCCCTGCGAGTGTAACAAGCGCGGTTTTTCCTTAGCCGACTCCGTTAAGGGTACCTGCCAGTACCCTTTAGTGAGGTCCAGCACAGAAAAATAACGGGCTTGTCCTAAATTTTCCAACAAGCTCGTCTACCCGGGGCATGGGATGCAGCGTCAAACTTGGACACTTCATTTAACTTGCGAGAGTCGTTTGCAGAACATAGCGTCCCATCCGGCTTAGGTATTAGGACTATGGGACTGGCCCACTCACTTTTCGACTCCTCAATGACATCGAGCTTCAACATTAATTGCACTTCCTCCGCGATGGCCCGCCGCCGAGCCTCGGGTACCTGGTATGGTTTTAACCGGACCTTGGCCTGAGGCTCAGTGGCGATGTCATGTCGGATGAGGGACGTGCGGCCAGGAGGTCCGAGGACACATCCGTGTTCCGACTGAGGAATTCCTGACTTCCTGAACTTGTTTGGAAGACAGGCTGTCTGCAATTTTACCGTGGTTACGGCTTCACAGGCCTCGAACTGTGGGGCTGGACCCTTTTCACCTAGAAGCCCCTGGCCGGGGGCTGTGGTGCGTCGGCCGTGTCCTATCTTTCCACGGCTTTAGTAAATTCACGTGGTACACCTGCTCCGGCTTGCGCCGCCCTGGCTGGTGTACTTTGTAATTTACTTCCCCTACCTTCTCGATCACCTCATAGGGGCCCTGCCACCTAGCTAGGAATTTGCTGTCAAGGGTGGGTACCAGAACCAAAACCCGATCTCCCGGATTGAAGTCCCGTACCCGAGCCTGACGATTGTACACCTACTCTGGGCTTGTTGCGCTGCCTCCATATGCTCCCGGACCAAGGGCAACACCCTTTCCATCCGTTCCTGCATCTGGGCGACATACTCAATGACACTTTTGTGGGGACAGGCTGTTGTTCCCATGCTTCCTTGGCGATATCCAACAGGCCCCGAGGGTGTCTGCCATAAAGCAGTTCGAAGGGCGAGAACCCAGTAGAGGCCTGGGGCACCTCTCGCACTGCGAACATGAGATAGGGCAGAAGCAGATCCCAGTCCTTCCCATCTCTAGACACCACCCTCTTTAACATATTTTTTAGAGTTTGGTTAAACCTCTCAACAAGACCGTCTGTTTGCGGATGGTAAACGGACGTCCGTAGCTGCTTTATACGCAACAATTTACACAGTTCCCTCATTACTTTGGACATAAAAGGGGTCCCTTGGTCTGTCAGAACCTCTTTTGGCAGGCCCACACGGGAAAACATTTCCATTAACTCCTTGGCAATGAGCTTAGCTGAGGTATGTCGCAGAGGCACCGCCTCCGGATACCGAGTGGCATAGTCGAGAACTACCAGAATGTGTTGGTGGCCCCTGGCGGACTTTGGTACAGGCCCAATTAAATCCATAGCGATTCGCTCAAACGGTACTTCAATAATTGGCAGAGGTACCAGAGGACTACGGAAATGAGGTTGGGGGCTAGTTATCTGACAGGTTGGACAGGACTTACAATAATTTTCTACCTCCTTGAACACACTGGGCCAATAAAACCGCTGCAGTATGCGGTCCTGGGTTTTCTGCCACCCCAGGTGTCCCCCAAGAACATGTTGGTGGGCAAGCTCCATGACAAGCTTGCGATATGCTGTGGGCACCACCAACTGTTCAACAGGTTCACCTCGGATTTGGTTCACCCGATACAACATATCCTGAAGAACAATAAATCGTGGGAACATTAATTCAGCCCCTGGTTTCTGGGGTTTACCATCAATTTCCAGCACATTCTCCCAGGCCCTGGTTGGGGTTTGGTCCGGTGTTGTGCGGTCCCAAAATTTTCCCGGAGACATTGAGGTCTGCCAACTCAGGTCCCGGTGGCAAGTCCTCCGTGTCTCCCACCATTACACTCAGTGGGGTTGTCTCCCCCTCTACCGCTGGAGCAGTGGTCACCCCTACCGCTGGCCCTTCAGACTCGGGCTCCCAGGGTTCTGGCCTTCCAGTGGTATCAGGCCACTCTACTAGGGTTACCCCTGTCTCGGGTCCCTCAGATACCTTTATTGCCGGCCACAGCGCCGGAGAAAACCTGGGAAGTCCCTCCCAAGTATCAGTTCGTATGGGAGTTTGGTAGTGACAGCCACCTCGTGGGTCCACTTACCAGCCGCTGTGGACAAAGTCACTAATGCAGTGGGGTAGTCTCTTAAGTCTCCGTGGATACATAGGACCCCGATTTTACGGCGGTATACTCCGCGAGGCCGTACTAGGGCAGCTCTTACCAGGGAGACTAAACTCCCGGAGTCCAGCAGGGCCACCGCCAGAGAATCTCCCACCTCTACCTGACACAGGTGGTTGTTGTCCTGCACCTCACAGGTGCCAGTTGCGCTACAGCTTCCGTGCATACAGGGAGTGGCGATACCCGTAGTTCACATCCATCTGCTCACCCTGATGCGGACAGTCGGCCCTGATGTGGCCTGGCTCCTGACACCTCCAGCATACCACGGGAGGCGGATCCGCAGGGATACATTCCGTGCAGGTCTCTCTGTCGCCGATCGTCGGAACTGGGGGAGGCCTCCGGGGTTTGGCTGGTCCCTTCCCAGCAAAACTCCCCTGCAGGTTTCTGGTGGCCTCGTAGCGCTCCACCAGGTCGACCATCTCCAGGGCACTTACTGGAGACGCCTGGCCAACCCAGTGCTGGAGGGGATAAGGCAGGGCCCTCCAGAACATGTCAGCCAGCAGACGGTCCAGCATAGCAGCCGGACTTAGAACCTCAGGCTGCAGCCACTTTTGCAGCCTGTGCAGCAACTCATAATACTGCGGCCTGGCGGGTTCAGCCGTATTAAAGTTCCACTGGTGGACTCTTTGAGCGCTGGACCAGCACGTTCACCCCCAGTCTGGCTAGGATCTCTCCTTTCACGGTGTCATAATCGGCCGCTTGGTCGTCCGACAAGTCGAAAAACACCTGCTGGGGTCGGAAGCCAGGAGCGGAGCGACCACCTCAGCCCACTGGTCACGGGGCAGCTTCTCCCTCACGGCCACTTTTCGAAGACTGCCAGGTAGGTCTCAGCATCATCCTCGGGGGTCATCTTGGGAATTGCTGCACGGACCGCTTTCCGGGCATCATGGGCACGGTGAGAGGCTCCAGTCGCTTGCAAAGCCATCACGTGCTGTAATAGTAGCTGGTTGGTCTCCCGCTGCTGCACATTAGCCTCTATAAGAGCTTTCACAGCCGCCTCCATGTTGCCAGCAATTCCTACTTGTAGCTTTGCTGGTTTAACACATGACATTCACTTTGGAAAACAAAACTTCGGCGTTTACGCCAGCCTCACTGCGCATGCCCGCATTCTTCACCAAATGTGGGGAGTCGCTCTGGTAGACGGCGGTGCGGGTGCAGTATAGAGGCAACAGGGAGTCCAGAAGGTGCGGAAAACAGTGTTTTATTCACACTTGTATCAAAATAACAGCAGAAAGTCAATTGGTGTTAAGTCACACCCATCAGCAAATGAAAGGGAAAACAAAATGTCCAAACACAGGTTCCATTCACCTGGCAGGTTTGATGTGCGGGTTCGCACCTGGCTGTCAGCCCAGCCGCAGGACAATCCTCCTTCAGGGTTCCAGGACGGCTGCACGCCTCCTTGCTGGGCACGTCCTTCCACCCCAGAGGCTCCACACCACTAGCAGCAGCTTCCAAGACAATCACTCTCACAGCTGGTGGTGCTGGCTGAGTTTATAAACCCAGCCCAAAACCAGGACTGGATCGTGGGGAGCAGCCACCCACCCTACACTTTAGCTGCTCCCGGTAAGAGCCGGCCCGGATCGGCTTTGCAGCCATGCTACTTAGCAAATGTGTCAGTAGCACTACCTGCTACTGACATCAACAAACGGCTCCTACCTCACCGAGGCTATGAACCTCGGTGACACGTACCTGCCATCTAGGACGGCACCCTGCACCTTACCACATTATATATATATATATATATACACTCACCTAAAGAATTATTAGGAACACCATACTAATACGGTGTTGGACCCCCTTTTGCCTTCGGAACTGCCTTAATTCTATGTGACATTGATTCCACAAGGTGCTGATAGCATTCTTTAGAAATGTTGGCCCATATTGATAGGATAGCATCTTGCAGTTGATGGAGATTTGAGGGATGCACATCCAGGGCATGAAGCTCCCGTTCCACCACATCCCAAAGATGCTCTATTGGGTTGAGATCTGGTGACTGTGGGGGCCATTTTAGTACAGTGAACTCATTGTCATGTTCAAGAAACCAATTTGAAATGAATCGAGCTTTGTGACATGTTCATTATCCTGCTGGCCATCAGAGGATGGGTACATGGTGGTCATGAAGGGATGGACATGGTCAGAAGCAATGCTCAGGTAGCCCGTGGCATTTAAACTATGGCTAATTGGCACTAAGAGGCCTAAAGTGTGCCCAGAAAACATCCCCCACACCATTACACCACCACCACCAGCCTGCACAGTGGTAACAAGGCATGATGGATACATGATCTCTCGTTCTATTTACGCCAAATTCGGACTCTACGATTTGAATGTCTCAACAGAAATCGAGACTCATCAGGCCAGGCAACATTCTTCCAGTCTTCAACAGTCCAATTTTGGTGAGCTTGTGCAAATTGTAGCCTCTTTTTCCTATTTGTAGTGGAGATGAGTGGTACCCGGTGGGGTCTTCTGCTGTTGTAGCCCATCCGCCTCAAGGTTGTGCGTGTTGTGGCTTCACAAATGCTTTGCTGCATACCTCGGTTGTAACGAGTGGCTATTTCAGTCAACGTTGCTCTTCTATCAGCTTGAATCAGTCGGCCCATTCTCCTCTGACCTCTAGCATCAACAAGGCATTTTCGCCCACAGGACTGCCGCATACTGGATGTTTTTCCTTTTCACACCATTCTTTGTAAACCCTAGAAATGGTTGTGCGTGAAAATCCCAGTAACTGAGCAGATTGTGAAATACTCAGACCGGCCCGTCTGGCACCAACAACCATGCCACGCTCAAAATTGCTTAAATCACCTTTCTTTCCCATTCTGATTTCAGGAGATTGTCTGGACCAGGACCACACCCCTAAATGCATTGAAGCAACTGCCATGTGATTGGTTGACTAGATAATTGCATTAATGAGAAATAGAACAGGTGTTCCTAATAATTCTTTAGGTTAGTGTATATATATGAATAACGCCAGGGCGTAGCTATATGGGGTGCAGAGGTAGCAGTTGCTAACGGGCCCAGGAGCCTGAGGGGCCCAAAGACCCTTGTGCCGCATAAGAAGACACTGGTATTACGCTGGGTTCACACTTGGGTGTTTTACAGTGCGTTGAAATGCGCTGTAAAACGCTCAACAGGTGAAAAACCATGTTTCCCTATGGGCATGGTTCTCACCTGAGCGTTTTACAGCGCGTTTGAAAGAGCTGTAAAACACTCTACGCCCAAGGAAGTACTTTAATTTTCGCAATGCGAAAATAGAAGTAAAGATCACACGTCGTGCGCGCGGCGGGACGCGCTGGTGTGAACCCAGCGTTATAGAAAGTGCATGCTGGTCAAGTTACACCTCTGGCCAGGGGCGTAACTATAGGGGAAGCGGCTGATTTGGTGCCCAAACTCAGTAGGGGCCCACCCAGGTATTGTCAGGGCCCTCTCAACAGTATTATACAATGATATTATATACAGAAACAATGTACGAAATGGACGGAGGAGCTTCCGGGTCTCATCGCAGAGAGCGATCGTGACTAGCCAAAGGAGAGGGGGTTGCATGGGAGGAGTGGGTTGTGTAGAAGTTTGTGGGGGTAGTTGTGGGGGTAGGAGGGCCCATTCAAAAATTTGCTGTGGGGCCCAGTCCTTTCTCATTACGCCACTGAATAACGCTATACTCTACATATTCGCTCTCAGTCAAAAAGCGGGAAGGAATCATGTGTGGTCACACTCTGGCCAAATCAAATAAAAAAATAAAAAATTACGACTATTCTAAAATAGAAATATATATCATTATATTCAACATAATGCTAATGCTATATATTTTCAGAATATTCAGGAATATTCTATGACACGAAAAAATGCACAAGGAAAGATGCCTATAGACAGCTAAGTTTGTATTCGCAATGAAAGAATATAGAAAAAAGTGGCAAAAGTAATATTATCGCATATGCGAATAAAAACTTAGTCTCTATAGTCAACTTTCCTATTATGTGGCTTATCGAATATGGAGAATATAGCACTAAGTTTTTGTTCGCAATGCGATAATATTATCGAATATGGAGAATAGTATTAGGATCATATGCGATAATATTACTCAAGTTACTACTACCTTTTTTTAATAAATATAGTATAATTATTATACTTGATAATCATTATAATTATTTGATTTATTTAAAAAAAAAGTGGCAATTGGCAAAGTAATATAATCGCATAGCAGAATTAAACAAAGCTGTAGTCAGTCAACTTTCCTATTTGATTGCTAGAATTAGCGAAGTGAATAGGGTAGCTGAAGCGAAGATGTAAAATACTTCGTTATCTTCGTTTTGAGGAATATGGCCGAATACATTCGTCATATTAAGCTATTCGCTAATTCTACCAAGCCAACCATAAACTTCCGTGCTCATGGAGCGTCCCCATCACCATGGGAACGTCTCCATATACTAAAATGTACTGTCGGATTTGAGGAATTACGTTAAAATCGTAATGCGATTAATTCAAGTTATATTAATCGCATTGCGATTTCAACTTAGAACTGGGTTTATAATGGGTCAGCTTGCTAGAATGAGCGAAGTTAGCGAATATGGAATATAGCAGCAGTGCTAAGTTGAATTCGCAATGCGATTAATTTAACTTGAAGTAATCGCATTGCGATTTCAACTGCACTGCTAGTACTATATTCCATATTAGTTGTTATTAACAACTTATATGGAATATAGTACTAGCAGTGCTAAGTTGAAATCGCAATGCGATTACTTCAAGTTAAATTAATCGCATTGCGGAATTCAGCTTACTGCTGCATATATTCCATGATCGTTAACTTCGTTCATTCTAACAACAAAGCTGACCCATTGTAAACCCCAGCTCTAAGTTGTAATATAATGCGATTAATATAACTTGAATTAATCGCATTGCGATTTTAACGTAATTCCTCAAATCCGACAGTACATTTTAGTATATGGAGGCGTTCCCATGGTGATGAGAGCGCTCCATGGCTTCGAGAAGTCGGCAGAAGGGGCAACGGGCACTGACGAGGCAGCCAGGAAGCCAGGAATCCTCCAGGACAGGTAAGAACTACTTTTGGGAAGTGGGAAGAAAAAAATTTAACTAATAAAAAAAAAAAAAAAACGAATATTCGAAATAGCGAATTTATAGCGCTATATTCGAAATATTCGCGAATTAGCGAAGTGCCGATATTCGCTAAAAAAATTCGCTATTCGAATATTCGCGCTCAACACTAGTATCTAGCACGCGTAGTACCACTTATCTAAAAAAAAATGACAGGCAGAGGCAGGCCACCCCACAGGGGCCGTCGTGGTCGTGGTTCTGTGATTTCCACTGTCCCTGGAATAATGCCCAGTGTTCAGAGGCCACGTACTCTGAACCCGAAAAATTCTGAGGACGTAGTTGACTGGCTTAGACAGGACACCCAATCTTCAACAGCTTCCGCTAAGAACCTTGACGCACCATCCTCCTCCAGCTCAGCTTTGGTCACCTGCTCTCAAGTTACCACGCACCCGCGCCTGCCCACCACCACAGCCACCACAGCCAGCTTCACTTGATCCGTCAGAGGAGTTATTTACACATCAGTTGGATGCAATTAGTGATGCGCAACCATTATTGCCAGATGATGTAGATTACGAGGATATGTCTCAGTCAGGGCAGGATTACACACATGGACGTACAGTGTGATGATGATGATGATGATGTTGTACCCGCTGCTGCTTCCTTTGCTGAGGTGTCAGATACAAAGTGAAGCGGTTGATGATGACTGATGTGTCCACGGATCCAAACAAGAAAGGATCGCGGCACTCCTTCGTCTGTTGAAAATGTTCTTTATTCCACCTTAAGTGCGACGTTTCGACTTTAATCAAGTCTTTATCAAGCATGTCGGCACTTTAAGGTGGAATAAGAACATTTTCTAACAGGCAGAAACATGCCAGCGATCATCCTGACTTTGTTTGCTCGTATGGGGACCAATGGTCAGGTCCTAACATCGCAGGCACCGCCACTATATGGACTTTGGGTATTTACCTACAATGGTGCTGTCACCCCATGTATTTTTGCTTCGATGTGTCCACGGATGCCACATGGGTGCCTGCTCGAGAAGAGAAGAAGAGGGGGAAAGTTCAGAAGGGGAGACAGAGAGAATGAGGAGGCGAGGTTGGAAGCAGGGAAGGTTGTCGCAAAGGAGTTAGTGTCACAGTCAGACAGCATGTATCGGCACCTGGGGTCAGCCAGACAGCACGCCAGTCAACGCATGCTGTTGCCACCACCAGAATGCCGTCATTGCAAAGCTCAGCAGTGTCGCATTTTTTTTGTGTGTCTGCCTCTGATAACAGCAATGCCATTTGCAACCTGTGCCAAAAGAAACTGAGTCGTGGGAAGTCCAACACCCACCTTGGTACAACTGCTTTGCGAAGGCACATGATCTCACATCACAAGCGTCTATGGGATCAACACATGAGTACAAGCAGCACACAAACTCAAAGCCACCATGCTCCTCCTGGTCCAGCATCTTCAGCCACGTCAACCACTGCTGTCCTCCCTGTCCCCTCTCAACCACCCGCCACTCCATCTCTCACCTTCAGCAGTTCCTGCTCATCTGCCCACTGATCAGGTGTCTGTCAAGGACATGTTTGAGCGTAAAAAGCCAATGTCACAGAATCACCCCCTTGCCCGGCGACTGACAGCTGGCTTGACGAACTCTTAGTCCGCCAGCTTTTACCATACCAGCTGGTAGAGTCTAGAGGCCTTCAAAAAATTTGTCGCTATTGGGACACCACAGTGGAAGGTACCCGGACGAAATTTTTTCAAAAAGGCAATCCCAAACCTCTACCATGTCATTGAAAAGGAAGTCATGGCATCTCTGGCATACAGTGTTGGGGCAAGGGTCCATCTGACCACTGATACCTGGTCTGCAAAGCACGGTCAGGGCAGGTATATCACGTATACTGCGCATTGGGTCAACCTGCTGACGGCTGACAAGCATGGAATGCGTGGCTCCATAGCGGAGTTGGTGACACCACCACGACTTGCAGGCAGACCTACTGCCACCTCCTCTACTCCTACTCCATCCTCTTCGATATCCTCCTCGGCTGAGTCCTCTTCTGCTGC
This sequence comes from Bufotes viridis, assembly GCA_033119425.1. Classification (NCBI taxonomy): domain Eukaryota; kingdom Metazoa; phylum Chordata; class Amphibia; order Anura; family Bufonidae; genus Bufotes; species Bufotes viridis. Next base: position 10,590 of record JAKVIS010004898.1, read on the forward strand.
GGCGTCTGGCTGCACATCAACTGAATCCCTCAGCTCCCCAGGGGTTATTCCACATCCCCGGATACGACAGTGTCACGCTGTCTTGGGGTTGACTTGCCTGAAAGCAGAGAGCCACACAGGACCAGCACTCCTGTCCGCCCTGAGCGCACAGGTGGATCAGTGGCTGACCCCGCACCAACTGGAGATCGGCAAAGTGGTGTGTGACAATGGAAGCAATCTGTTGGCGGCATTAAATTTGGGCAAGTTGTCACATGTGCCGTGCATGGCACATGTGTTGAATCTCATCGTACAACGTTTTGTGTCCTAAGTACCCAGGCTTACAGGACGTCCTCAAGCAGGCCAGGAAGGTGTGTGGCCATTTCAGGCGTTCCTACACGGCCATGGCGCACTTTCCGATATTCAGCGGCGAAACAACATGCCAGTGAGGCGCTTGATATGCGACAGCCCGACACGTTGGAATTCAACACTCCTAATGTTCGACCGCCTGCTCCAACAAGAAAAAGCCGTCAACGAGTATTTGTATGACCGGGGTGCTAGGACAGCCTCTGCGGAGCTGGGAATCTTTTGCCACGTTACTGGACACTCATGCGCAATGCCTGTAGGCTCATGCGTCCTTTGAGGAGGTGACAAACCTAGTCAGTCGCACCGAAGGCACCATCAGCGACCTCATCCCATTTGTTTTCTTCCTGGAGCGTGCCCTGCGAAGAGTTCTGGATCAGGCTGTAGATGAGCGTGAAGAGGAAGAGGAAGAGTTGTGGTCACCATCACCACCAGAAACAGCCTTGTCATCATCGCTTGCCGGACCTGCAGCAACGCTGGAAGAGGAGTATGAGGAAGAGGAGTCAGAGGAGGAATGTGGCGGCTTTGAGGAGGAGGAAGACCAACCACAGCAGGCACCCCAGGGTGCTCGTTGTTGTCACCTATCTGGGACCCATGGTGTTGTGCGTGGCTGGGGGAAGAACAGACCGTCAATGACATCAGTGAGGACGAGGCGGGAAATGAGTAGCTCTGCATCCAACCTTGTTCAAATGGGGTCTTTCATGCTGTCATGTCTGTTGAGGGACCCACGTATAAAAGGATGAAGGAGAACGATCTGTACTGGGTGGCCACGCTACTAGACCCCGGTATAAGCAGAAAGTGGCAGAAATGTTGCAAATTACCGAAAGTCGGAAAGGATGCAGCAGTTCAAAACCAAACTAAAAAATATGCTTTACACAGCTTATAAGGGGGATGTCACAGCACAACGGGGAATCTAACAGGGGAAGAGGTGAGTGTAATCCTCCTCCTACCACGGCGGCAAGGACTGGACGATTTACAGATGTGTTGTTGATGGAGGACATGCGGAGCTTTTTCAGTCCTACTCATCGCCACAGCCCTTCGGGATCCAGCCTTAGAGAACGACTTCGACCGACAGGTAGCAGACTACCTCGCCTTAACAGCAGATATCGACACTCTGAGGAGCAATGAACCCCCTTCACTACTGGGTGTGCAGGCTTGACCTGTGGCCTGAGCTATCCCAGTTCGCGATAGAACTTCTGGCCTGCCCTGCTTCAAGTGTCCTGTCAGAAAGGACCTTCAGTGCAGCAGGAGGCATTGTCACTGACAAGAGAAGTCGCCTCGGTCAAAAAAGTGTTGATTACCTCACCTTCATAAAGATGAATGAGGCATGGATCCCGAAGGGACTGACAGTGGGGATACGTTTGACTAACAAAAGGCCTGATTACATGCCTTGGCCTCAAAATGGTCCCCACGCTGCTGTATTTAATGTCTGCATACCGGATGACTTTCGTGAATTCTCCACCACCAACTAGGGTTCAAGCCGCAATGTTTTAGTCACTTTTCTGCCTGGAAAACATCAATTTTCCGGCCGCTGCTACAATAGCGGCTGCAACAATGCCATTATTTTTCAGGCATGTGTACATGCCTAATTTTTCTGTCCTATGGTGCAGCACTGTGGCTGCAAAAACAAACCAAAAAAAAGGCACATACAAGTGTCAATTCCCCTTCGTGATCGTTACCTTGTTGTGGTGAAGGGGCTTGCGTATCACAATGAAGCAATCATCACCTCTATAAGTGTGTTGGCAATGTTGCCACACCCCAGATGATAAGGCCGTTGCTTCATTATGGTCAGACCAAAAGCGATCGGACGGCTGGATAATATTTCATAGAAAAAACATTAATTTACCTTTTGTTTTTATATGTTGTATGGGTTTTTAATACATAAAATAAAAAATCATAATAAAGTCTCTTAATAGTTTATTAGAAATGATGCAGACAATTAAAAAAATCCCCATCAATTCCAATACAAAGCAAGTACAGAGCTCAGAACTAAATTATTTCATGATGTCGTAATGGTTAGCTAATTCGGCAATGGTTAATCAATTCGACCGGATAGGGTCCGTAACGAGGGATTAAACTGATAGGAA
>JAKVIS010004899.1:0-13037 GCA_033119425.1 Bufotes viridis
TTTGAGGAAAGTGCAGATGATAAAATAATTTGCAACCTGTGCGGTACCAAAAGGAGCAGGGTCATGAACACTCAGCAACCTCACCACCACCAGCAGGATCTGCCACATGGCATCAAAGCACCGTAATATGTGGGCATGAATGCCTGGCTCCACAATCAGTGGCTGCAGGTCACACCACTGCCTCCTCTTCCCTGTGTTACAAGCTGGCCAATCCCCTGTCCAAGACGCAGGCCCGGATGCATCCCGCCCTGCACCTGGACCTTCGCAAGAACCATCATCTAGCACATCCACTTCTGTGTCCCAGTGCAGCGTACAGATGTCCATACCCCAGGCCTATGAACGAAAGTGCAAATACCCAGCCACCCACCCACAGGCCATAGCACTAAATGCACACCTTTCCAAATTGCTGGCCCTAGAAATGGTGCTATTTAGGCTTGTGGACACAGAGGCTTTCCGCAGCCTGATGGCGCTCGCCGTCCCTCGTTACTCAGTCAGCAGCCGAAACTATTTTTCCCGGTGTGCCATCCCTGCCTTACACCAGCATGTGTCCCGTAACATCACCTGTGCCCTGACCAACGCAGTTACTGGGAAGGTCAACTTAACGACTGACACATGGACAAATGCTTTTGGCCAGAGACGCTACATTTCCCTGATGGCAAAGTAATGTTGTGGAGGCCGGGAACAAGTCGTACTCCAGAGATTGCACAGATGTTACCGAAGCCAAGGATTGCAGGCCCTACTTCCATCAGGATTTCTGCCACCATCTACATTAGTGGCTACAACTCCCCGTTCTCCTCCTTCTCCATTTCCACCTCTTAATTCTTATCTTGCAGCACCAGTCAGTCATCAGTAAGTAGCTGGAAGCAGTGTAGCAATGCAGTGGGGAAGCGGCAACAGGCCGTGCTGAAACTAATTTGGCTCTCGACACTCAACTGTCAACGCTGCAGCAACGCTTGCAATTGCCAGCTCACCGACTGTTGTGCGACGTGAGCACATGCTGGAACTCCATGTTCCATATGTTGGCCAGGCTTTGTGAGCAGCTGAGGGCAGTAGTGGGACACCAGCTGCAACATGGTCATCGCTTTCCAGTAAGCTTCCGCTCTTCACAAGCCGACGAGTGGGCATGGATGTCTGACCTCTGTGAGGTTTTATGCAACTTTGAGGAATCAACACAGATGGTGAGCTGCGATGTGGCTATTATCAGCGTAACCATCCCACTTCTGTGTCTACTGAAAAGCTCGCTGCTCACAATGAAGGCGGACACTCTGCATATAGAAGAGGTGGAAATGGGTGAAGACAGTACACAGGGTGATAGCCTGACCACCCTCATTCTGTCTTCTCAGCGCAAATTGAATGATGATGATGAGGAGGAGGAGGACCAGGAGACGGTTGCCTCCGCTACAGAAGGTAGTACCTGTGAGGTATGAGGGATATGGATTATGGTTTTCCATGGCAGCCATGTTTCCTGAATTTACCTCATGTCAACCCCAGGCCTATAAGGTCTCTCCTACATTCAAAACCAGACCACAGCCATAAACTCCTTAGTTCCTGGCCTCTGACCTAGAGGTGACAACGGTCTGTGGCCTCCAGGACACTTTATATAAACAGACTCAGGTAGTGAACCACTTGAAAGAGGTTTATTACTTTATGATAGGAGCAAGCTAAGTGCATCCCGGAGGGAGGGGGCGAGCAGCTCTCCCTGTCACCAGAAGAATCCAAAAATCATATTCTGGTCATAACTCGAATATACTGCTCAATAGAGGTTGTTGACCTACGCCATTGTAACAGTCAAGGAATGTCGGTTAGGCTCATATCAAGAACCACCCACTTGTGATAACCCTGGCTCAGGAAATCGGTTCTCCTGATTGGGGCCACGTGGACACCCCGTGTTTGGTACCTCTGTGACCCCAACCCTGAGAGCTGAAAAATGAGCCCACAATCATCGGGCGGGCGTTCTCCTGTGCCGGGTTATGGGCAGAAATCAATTTCACACCAGATTTCAGTGGGACTGACAGGTCATAAACCTCACAGCCCACCCATGTGTCCCGCCTTACAGGTCGGCTTACAGACTGCCTGGACCAGTCCTCATAAATTGGACAGAGAAGATTGTACTGTGTTCCCCATTTTGAGGCCAATCTGATTGAATGAGGATCCGTGTTTCCGTCTTGCCTCAGGACCTGATAGCTGCAGTCTGTGTGTGAGTAACGTAAGCGTCAGTCTTCATTTATCCCTTTTATTTTAAAACTGTTCTTTGTATATATCTGTATGCTTCTGTTTTTTCAGTAATATCTTTATGTTTATTAAAACCTCTTTTCTTAACCCAGCACGGGCAATATTTTTGAGGCAATTAGAGTTCCTAATTTTCAGCTACCTGTTTGCTTTAAATGCGAATCTTTCTCTGAAGGTGACTGTGGATGTCTGATTGTAAGTCTGTGACCATAGCTTCTGTGTGAAGTGTGGATAGTGGGGTATCCTCTGTGTACGTGCTGAGACTCTGTGTGCGGTCTCAGTACCAGGTATATCATAGACCGAGGTGTGTGGGGTAATTGATCCCACGGACAAAGTGAGGACAGCAGCCTCTTAGAGGAGAGGTCTGCGTCCGGGTTGTAGGTTTCCCTTGAAGGCCCTGTGTGTGTGGCAGGAGGGATTCTGTGTCCGCCAAGTCCCACCAAGTCTGATCTGGCAGATCGGGTTGGTTAGATCAGATTGGTGGGGGTTTGCTGTGTGAATGAGTGTGTGGGCTGGTAGGTGGGAGAGGAGTTCTTCCAAGCCTAGGCCCCTGTAAAGTTCCTTCATTTCTAAAAGGAACCGGTCACAATTTGATCTCCTGTGCAATCTGGTGGATTGTAAGAAGCAAGGTGATCAAATTGGATAGTGTGTAGTGTCAGAACTTGTCCCGATTGATTGCTGGCATCTGATCCCGGTCTGATCAGGTACTGCTGTCTGGGAGCTCGGGGCAAGTTCGTGACAGATTGGTGGCAGCGTGTGGGATTTCATTTAAAGCATTAGTGCCGGGTTTAAGCAATTAAACCTTCCACTAACAGCTGGCAGTGCGGTGCCAGTGTACAGGTGAGCTGACCGTGCTGCAGAACATACACATACAGAACAGTTCCCCCCCCCCCTCTTGTTTTTCTTTTCTATCTTTTATTTGGTGAAGTGCAGCATCATGTCCGCCTCATACCAGAAGATGACCAAGGAAGCGCTAGTCAGTCTCTGTCAGCTCAGAGGGATTGATGGTTCAGACCGGACAAAGGACTTCCTCGTACGGGCGCTGCAGACGGATGATGAAGGGAGGACAGGCATGACACCTGGGTCAGATGGCAGTCCTCCCCAGCTGCTCCGTGAGGTAAACCCAAGGCCTGCCTCTCCTGCTGGTGAGATCTCTGAGCAGAGTACCACCTCAGAAGGACTGCCCTCATCCCTACAGGCTGCGCTGGCCTGCCTGGGTGACTCTGATGCCAACCTTCGTTTTCAACTCATCCTGGAGTACCAGAGGGCCGCTGAACGCCAAGCTGAGCGCCAAGCTGAGCGCCAAGCTGAGCGCCAAGCTGAGAGGGAAGCCGCAGAGCGCCAGCTGATGCTGGAATTGGCACGGCTCAACCGGGGTCTTGCATCACCTGTCCCCACAGACACCAGAGAGGTACGTCAACCAATGCCGTCTTTTGACAAGTTCCCTGTGATGGATGAGAGGTCAGGGGTTGATGGATTCTTCAGGAGCTTTGAAAAGATGTGTCGCCAGTATCGGCTCCCCGAAACCCAGTGGGCAAAATACCTCACCCCAGGCCTGAGAGGGAAGGCACTGGATGTTTTTGCTGACCTGCCTATGGACTGTGATGGGGACTATGCTAAAATCAAGGCAGCCATCATCAAAAGCTACAACCTCACCCCTGACATGTACCGAAACGGTTCAGGACTCTGCAGCGTGGCCCCACTGACAGCTACACCGATGTCCTGGGTAGCCTGAGATATGCCTTTAACCAGTGGATCAAGGGTCTGGACATTACTACCTTCGAGGGTCTTGCTGACCTCACCATCCAGGACCAGCTACTTCACATATGCCCCCTGAAGTCAAGCAATTTGTCCTAACGCGACTGCCCAAAACAGCAGAAGAAACTGCAGAGCTTGCTGACCTATATGTGACCAGCAGGGTGCCCGACCACCGCAAACCGAGTCCTAGCTGGAAGAGCCCCAAGCCCAGCATTCCTCCCCCTTTGTTGCCAACCCAATGCCCGCTGGGGCAAGCACCCACCACTCTGGAGGGAAACCCGCAACCGCAGATGTCCGGCGCTGCTATGTGTGCAACAAGACCGGCCATATCAGCCTCACCTGCCCAGACAAGAAAAAATCCGGGCCGCCGGGAAAACCCTCTGGTGTGTACTGCGTGGCCACACAGCCAAGTTCCAATGCTGATAACCTGCAACCTGTTAAAATCGGAGAAAAGGTTACCGTTGGTCTGCAGGGATACCGGCGCACAGCTGACCTCGTGCGTCCCGAGCTGGTGGACCCCCAAGACATCCTTCCTGGAAAGACCATGACTGTGACCGGGATTGGGGGAGTTAGCCCTGCTGTCCCCATGGCTCGTGTGTACCTAGACTGGGGTGCAGGGTCCGGCCTGAGAGAAGTGGGGTTGTCAGACTCCATTCCAACTAACGTGCTGCTGGGCACTGACTTGGGCCGCATGACGTCCCAGTATGAACCTGCTTCTATCCCCTCCGACCCTTTCTCGCCCCCCCTGCCTGTGAACCAGGGACCCTTAGAAGAGGACTTTGGGCAAGGACTGGGAGTAAACCATTGTGTCTTGCCTAATCATGTTTTTTTCCACAGAGGGGAACGCCGGGCAGACACCTGTCTGTCCCCACCGGCTTCCCATATGAATAATGAGTGTGATGTATTTTCATTAAGAGGTTCCCGTGACGAGGGCACCCCGTACCCTCCATAGCAGTTGTGACTCGACAGCAGAGTGCCCAGAATGCTGCTGGAGGAGGATGCGGGGACTTGATTGCACAGGGGAGCATCTGGGTGACACAGCTTCCCCACATCCTCTCCCTGAAATTACCTGGGCGGTGCAGCAGGCACCTGCCGCGAACTTGGAGTTCGAGGAGGCCCTGTCTATAGATGCCACTTTGGAAGATCTAAGGGCCTCTGCAGCCAGGCCCCCTGGAGAGTCTGACAAAGTAAAGGTTTACTGGGAACAGGGAAGTTATATAGAGAGACAGTTTCCCATGACCCCAGCCAATCACCGGTTGCTGAGAGGGTGTTGATTGTACCCCAAAAGTACCGGGCTCAGCTACTCAGAGTAGCTCATGAAGTCCCCTGGTCTGGGCATTTGGGAGTACAGAAAACCAAGGCCAGGCTGGCCTACCGGTTCTATTGGCCTAACATGGGAACGGACATTGCCAACTACTGTCGTTCCTGTGTTACTTGCCAGCGAGTCGGAAAATGTGGGGATGTAAGTAAGGCTCCGCTGATCCCTCTGCCCATCATCGATGAGCCCTTCCAGAGGGTGGCAGTGGATATCATCGGACCCTTGGCCATTCCCAGCTCTTCTGGCAAACGGTTTATACTCACTGTGGTAGATTATGCCACCCGATACCCAGAGGCTGTTGCTTTGTCTTCCATTCGTGCAGACAAAGTGGCAGATGCTCTGTTAGGTATATTTTCTCGTGTAGGTTTCCCACAGGAGATGCTCACTGATCATGGTGGACAATTCATGTCCAACTTGATGCAGTGCTTGTGCAGAAAATGCAGGTGGAGCATATCGTTGCCAGCCCCTACCATCCGCAAGCGAATGGCCTCTGTGAACGCTTTAACGGCACCCTAAAGCAGATGCTTAAGATGTTTGTGGAGACCCAAGGCCGGGACTGGGAACGCTATCTCCCTTACCTGTTGTTCGCATACCGGGAGGTACCCCAGGCATCCACAGGCTTCTCCCCTTTGAGCTTCTGTATGGGAGACGGGTCCGTGGACCCCTGGATCTCATTCGTGAGGCCTGGGAGGGGAGAGACTGGGGGCCGGGACCTCTGTGGTGGATTATGTGTTAAACCTCCGTGAGAAAATGGAGACTCTGGTTGGTCAGGTCCGGGAGAATCTTACCAAGGCCCAGGCCAACCAGAAAAGATGGTATGACCGGCATGCCCGACAGAGAGCTTATGAAATTGGGCAGAAGGTGTGGGCCCTGGTACCCATGCTCCAGAATAAACTCCAGGCAGCCTGGGAAGGGCCATATACCGTTACAAAAAGGGTTAATGAAGTGACCTATGTAGTGGCCTTGGATGATGGGGGAAGAGAGAGAGGACCTTTCATGTCAATATGCTTAAAGCCCACCAGGACAGGGCTACATGGGCCCTGCCAGTGTGTAGCCTACCTGAGAATGGAGAAGAGGACCTCCTGGTTGATCTGCTGGCAGTCAGCAAGGACTGTAGATCTATGCAAGCATTACAAATTAACCCGCAGCTCACGGGGAGCAACAAAGTAAACTTGCAGCAGTCCTTTCTGGGCAGCAGGATCTTTTACCGGAAACCAGGTAGGACCCACTTGGCAGAGCACCATGTAGATACCGGCAGTCACCGCCCGATCCGGCAGTCGGCCTACCGGGTTACCCTGGAGGTTCTAGAGAATATGAAGCGAGAGGTGGGGAGATGCTAGACTTAAAGATAATCCGAAAATCCCACAGTGCCTGGGCTGCTCCTGTCGTCCTTGTCCCAAAAAGGACCGGACAACCCGGTTCTGTGTGGATTATCGGAAGCTAAATGCTGTGACGGTCTTTGATGCCTATCCCATGCCCAGGATCGATGAACTGTTAGACAAACTGGCAGCAGCCCAGTTCATAACAGTCATGGATCTGAGTAGAGGATACTGGCAGATACCCCTGACCCCGGAAGCTCGTGAAAGGTCGGCCTTCATCACTCCCTTTGGGCTTTTTGAGTTTTTAGTGATGCCCTTTGGCATGAAAAATGCCCCAGCCACCTTTCAGCGAGTGGTGAATGACTTGCTGGGAGGGTTGGAACATTGCGCGGTGGCTTATCTCGATGACATCGCTATCTTCAGCAACACGTGGGAGGAGCATCTCACCCACCTGTCACAGGTCCTCGAGAAAATCCGCTCGCAGGGCTGACTATCAAACCTGAAAAGTGCCAGGTGGGCATGACTGAAGTCAACTACCTGGGACACCTGGTCGGTGGAGGCACCATTAAACCTGAGACTGGCAAGGTGGAAGCTATTACTACCTGGCCCACCCCGCAGACCAAGAAGCAAATAATGTCTTTTCTGGGTACTTGCGGGTATTACCGGAAATTTGTGCCGAATTACAGTGCCTTGGCAAAACCCCTGACAGACCTCACTAAGAAAAACTCCCCAAAATGGTCACCTGGACCCCTGACTGTGAGACGTCTTTCAAGGCCTTGAAACACGCTCTCTCCCACTCTCCTGTTCTTCAGGCCCCTGACTTCACCCGCAGGTTTGTGGTACAAACGGATGCCTCTACCTATGGCCTAGGAGCTGTCCTCAGCCAGGTGGACCTGGCTGGGGAGGAGCACCCGGTTCTGTACCTTAGCCGAAAGTTGCTGCCCGGGAGGTGGCATATGCCACCATCGAGAAGGAGTGTCTTGCCATAGTTTGGGCTCTCAAGAAACTAGAGCCATACCTCTATGGGCGCAACTTTACGGTGATCACGGACCATAACCCCTTGAGCTGGCTGAACCGTGTAGCCGGTGACAACGGAAAACTGCTGCGATGGAGTCTGGCTCTGCAGCAGTACGATTTCACCATCCAGCACAAGAAGGGGAGTGACCATGGGAATGCGGATGGACTGTCCCGGGCTGCTGAACCCACAGTGACAGGTGCCATGGAGAATGACCTGTGAGTCATCCTCCCAGGCACCTTCTAAAAGGGGAGGTGTGAGGTATGAGGGATATGGATTATGGTTTTCCATGGCAGCCATGTTTCCTGAATTTACCTCATGTCAACCCCAGGCCTATAAGGTCTCTCCCTACATTCAAAACCAGACCACAGCCATAAACTCCTTAGTTCCTGGCCTCTGACCTAGAGGTGACAACGGTCTGTGGCCTCCAGGACACTTTATATAAACAGACTCAGGTAGTGAACCACTTGAAAGAGGTTTATTACTTTATGATAGGAGCAAGCTAAGTGCATCCCGGAGGGAGGGGGCGAGCAGCTCTCCTGTCACCAGAAGAATCCAAAAATCATATTCTGGTCATAACTCGAATATACTGCTCAATAGAGGTTGTTGACCTACGCCATTGTAACAGTCAAGGAATGTCGGTTAGGCTCATATCAAGAACCACCCACTTGTGATAACCCTGGCTCAGGAAATCGGTTCTCCTGATTGGGGCCACGTGGACACCCCGTGTTTGGTACCTCTGTGACCCCAACCCTGAGAGCTGAAAAATGAGCCCACAATCATCGGGCGGGCGTTCTCCTGTGCCGGGTTATGGGCAGAAATCAATTTCACACCAGATTTCAGTGGGACTGACAGGTCATAAACCTCACAGCCCACCCATGTGTCCCGCCTTACAGGTCGGCTTACAGACTGCCTGGACCAGTCCTCATAAATTGGACAGAGCAGATTGTACTGTGTTCCCCATTTTGAGGCCAATCTGATTGAATGAGGATCCGTGTTTCCGTCTTGCCTCAGGACCTGATAGCTGCAGTCTGTGTGTGAGTAACGTAAGCGTCAGTCTTCATTTATCCCTTTTATTTTAAAACTGTTCTTTGTATATATCTGTATGCTTCTGTTTTTCAGTAATATCTTTATGTTTATTAAAACCTCTTTTCTTAACCCAGCACGGGCAATATTTTTGAGGCAATTAGAGTTCCTAATTTTCAGCTACCTGTTTGCTTTAAATGCGAATCTTTCTCTGAAGGTGACTGTGGATGTCTGATTGTAAGTCTGTGACCATAGCTTCTGTGTGAAGTGTGGATAGTGGGGTATCCTCTGTGTACGTGCTGAGACTCTGTGTGCGGTCTCAGTACCAGGTATATCATAGACCGAGGTGTGTGGGGTAATTGATCCCACGGACAAAGTGAGGACAGCAGCCTCTTAGAGGAGAGGTCTGCGTCCGGGTTGTAGGTTTCCCTTGAAGGCCCTGTGTGTGTGGCAGGAGGGATTCTGTGTCCGCCAAGTCCCACCAAGTCTGATCTGGCAGATCGGGTTGGTTAGATCAGATTGGTGGGGGTTTGCTGTGTGAATGAGTGTGTGGGCTGGTAGGTGGGAGAGGAGTTCTTCCAAGCCTAGGCCCCTGTAAAGTTCCTTCATTTCTAAAAGGAACCGGTCACAATTTGATCTCCTGTGCAATCTGGTGGATTGTAAGAAGCAAGGTGATCAAATTGGATAGTGTGTAGTGTCAGAACTTGTCCCGATTGATTGCTGGCATCTGATCCCGGTCTGATCAGGTACTGCGGTCTGGGAGCTCGGGCGGAGTTCGTGACAGTACCCATAGCTGGTTTATTCCATCTGTTCAGCATTGATGGGCCGAAGAGGTGGAAGAGAATAAGGAAATTGATCATCATCCTCCTGATGAGGACAGTAAAGTCTTGTCTGTTGGGACTCTGGCACACATGGCTGACTTTATGTTATGCTGCCTTTCCGTGACTGCCGCTTTATATGCATTTTGGCCAACACCGATTCCTGGTTGTTCACCCTTCTCGACCCCCTCTTCAAAGAGAACTTCTCATCTCTCATTCCTGTGGTGAAGAGAACTAGCAAAATGGTGCAATACCAGAAGGTCCTTGCGGAATACATAGTTCCTTGGGCAAACGAGGAGGGGAGACAAGGGGAACACACAGCAGTTCCAACAGAGGCAGGGCAAAACTTTCCAAGGCCTGGGACAGTTTCATGACACCCCGCCAGCACCCTCACCCTGATGCACGGCCTAGTGTCACAAGGAGGGAAAAGTTTTGGAAGATAGTGAAGGAGTATGTAGGAGACCGTGTGAGAGTCCTCAGTGATCCTCTGTGCTTTACAACTATTGGGTGTCCAAGCTGGACACATGGCACAAACTGGCGCTCTACACGTTGGAAGTGCTGGCCTGTTCAACTGCCAGCGATTTGTCAGAGCTGGTATTTAGTGCTGCTGGGGGCATAATAACTGATAAGCTCATCTGCCTGTCAACTGAAAATGCTGACATGTTTACTATTATCAAAATGAACAAGGCCTGGATTTCCCTGACTTCTCTACTCCACCAGAGGAAAACTGCTGAACATAAAGGCACTCTAAATGTGGTTTTTATGGTGTATTGAATACACTATATTCCCATGCACTCCTTCCACCACAAAAAAAGGTTATAGGGTTCAATCTTCCTTTTCTCATCCTCCATCATATCAACATGCTTATTAGGCTGCCCTTGCTCCTAATCTTTTAGAGGGTCCGCTCAGCAGCAGACCATCACCCATAATGTTTTAGATTGTCACCTCACCAGAAGGCCCTTGATCCTAATGTTTTAGAGGGTGAGCTCAGCAACAGACCCTCACCCCTAATATTTTAGATGGTCAGATCAGCAGCAGGCCCTCACCACTATTGTTTTAGAGGGTCACCAGCAGGCCCTTGCTCCTAATGTTTTGGATAGTGTTGATCACGAATTTTCGAATTGCGAATTTTAATCGCGAATATCAGCACTTCGAGAATTCGCGAATATTTAGAATATCGCAAAATATATTCGCAATTGCGAAAATAATGTCATTAGCATAAACTTTGCAAACATTTGCATAAGAATTTGCGATACGGTGGTATTTAAAAGGTATCTTTTAAATGCCAGTTTATGCGATTTTTATGCTAATTTATGCGAATTTTTATGCTAATTTATGCGAATTTTTTAAGCGAATTTTCGCAAACAAGAAAATAATGTCTGGAGATTACGAATTGGAAAATTTTGAATATATGGCGAAAATTGCCAAAATATTTGCGTAAATATCGCAAATTCGAATATTGCCCCTGCCGCTCATCACTAGTTTTGGAGGGTCAGCTCAGCAGCAGACCCTCACCCCTAATGTTTTAGAGGGTCACCAGCCGGCCTCACCCATAATGTTTTGGTCAGATCAGCAGCAGGCCCTCGCCACTAATGTTTTAGATGGTCAGATCAGCAGCAGGCACTTGCCCCTAATGTTTTAGAGGGTCAGCTCAGCAGCAGACTCTAACCTCTAATGTTTTAGATGGTCAGATCAGCAGCATGTCCTTGCCCCTAATGTTTTAGAGTGTCACCAGCAGGCCCTTGCTCCTAACCTTTTTGAGGGTCAGCTCAAAAGTAGACCCTCACCCCTAATGTTTTAAAGGGTCATCAGCAGGCCCTCGCCCATAATGATTTAGATAGTCAGATCAACAGCAGGCCGTCACTCCAAATGTTTTTGATGGTCAGCAGCAGGCCTTTGCTCCTAATGTTTTAGAGGGTCAGCTCAGCAGTAGACCCTCATCCCTAATGTTTTAGATGGTCAGATCAGCAGCAGGCCTTCTCCCTAATGTTTTAGAAGGTCACCTCACCAGAAGGCTTTGCTCCTAATGTTTTAGAGGGTCTTCTCAGCAGCAGACCCTCACCCCTAATGTTTTTAAGGGCCACCAGCAGGCCCTCACCCCTAATGTTTTCGAGGGTCAGCTCAGCAGCAGACCCTCACCCCTAATGTTTTAGAGGGTCACCAGCAGGCCCTCGCCCATAATGTTTTAGATAGTCAGATGAGCAGCAGGCACTCGCCCCTAATGTTTTAGAGGGTCCGCTCAGCAGCATACTCTCACCTCTAATGTTTTAGATGGTCAGATCAGCAGCAGGCCCTCACCTTAATGTTTTAGAGGGTCACCAACAGGCCTTTACTCCTAATGTTTTTGAGGGTCAGCTCAGCAGCAGACCCTCACCCCTCACCCCTAATGTTTTAGATAGTGAGATAAGCAGTAGGCCCTCACCTCTAATGTTTTAGGCAGTCAGATCAGCAGCAGGCTCTCGCCCTAATGTTTTAGAGGGTCATCGGCAGGCCCTTGCTCCAAATGTTTTTGAGGGTCAGCTCGGCAGCAGACCCTCACCCCTAATGTTTGAGAGGGTCACCAGCAGAACCTCACCCTTAATGTTTTAGATGGTCAGATCAGCAGCAGGCCGTTGCTCTTAATGTTTTTGTGGGTCACCAGCAGGCCCCTGCTCCTAATGTCCTAATGTTTTAGAGGGTCAGCTAAGCAGAAGACCCTCACCCCTAATGTTTTAGAAGGTAACCAGCTGGCCCTCGCCCATCATTTTTACATGGTCAGATCAGCAGCAGGCACTCGCCACTAATGTTTTAGAGCAGGGATGCCCAACCTGTGGCCCTCCCGTTGTTGGAAAACTACAACTCCCAGCATGCCCAGACAACCTACAGCTATCAGCCTACAGCAGGCAATGTAGGGAGTTGTAGTTTTACAACAGCTGCAGGGCCGCAAGTTGAGCATCCCTGTTTTAAAGGGTAAGCTCAGCAGACTCTCACCCCTAATGTTTTAGCGGGTCAGCTCAGCAGCAGACCCTCATCCCAAATTTTTTAGAGGGTCACCAGCAGGCCCTCGCCCATAATATTTCAGATGGTCTGATCAGCAGCAGGCCGTCGACCCTAATGTTTTAGAGGGTCACCTCACCAGCAGGCCCTTGCTCCTAATGTTTTAGAGGGTCAGCTCACCAGCAGACCTTCACCCCTAATGTTTTAGAGGGTCACTAGCAGGTCCTCACCCCTAATGTTTTAGGTGGTCACATCAGCAGCAGGCCCTCACCCCTAATGTTTTAGAAGGTTAGTTCAGCAGCAGACTCTCACCCTTAATGTTTTAGATGGGAGGATCAGCAACAGGCCCTCGCCCTAATGTTTTAGTGTCACCAGCAAGCCCTTGCACTTTATATACAAGTAAATATACAGGAAAGAATGTTTCCTAACAATGTTTCCTCTAAAATCTATTTTGTCTTCGGTTTTGTGCGTATTATTGTCAGTTTGTAAAAGTGGCGTACTACTCGGACAACATCATTCACAGCAGCGACCTGGGAGTCCAAGATGCATCCAGAAATCCTCCCCATGATGTTCCTGAA
>JAKVIS010004900.1:0-13400 GCA_033119425.1 Bufotes viridis
CGGCTATCTTGCAAGAAAATCTGCACAAATTTCCATGTGGATTTCTGTGCGTTTCTGTACAAAATTTGCACCAAAAACCACATGAGTTACGTGTATTTTTTGGGTGCTGATTTGAAGCAACTTTGCCTCAAATCTCACCTTTGCATTGAAAAAGGTGAAATCTGCACAAAAGAACCGCACAAAGAATTGACATGCAGGCTACCTGCACACATTGCAGATTAGCGTATAATTTGTGCCGAAAAACACGAACTCGGCTTATACTCGAGTCATACACGTAAAAGGAGAGTGGAGTGGGAGGAGGAGCTGGGGGCGGGCATTTGCGGCGGGGCCGGTGCGCTCACTGCTGACTGACTGATGTCACGTGCCTGCCCGGCCTGCTTTATGAATGAAGCAGGCGGCGCAGGCACGTGACGTCAGTCACACTGCGCTCGCCCGGCCTGCCTGGAGTATTTAGTGTGGCATGTGAGGAGGTATTTAGGAGCGGTAATGGGAGGGAAGGGGGGGCTGTGGATGGCACTGTTATGGCATGGGAGGGGGCTGTGAATGGCACTGTTATGGGATGGGGGTGCTGTGGATGGCACTGTTATGGCATGGGGGGGGCTGTGGATGGCACCGTTATGGGATGGGGGTGCTGTGGATGGCACTGTTATGGCATGGGGGGTGCTGTGGATGGCACTGTTATGGCATGGGGGGGCTGTGAATGGCACTGTTATGGGACGGGGGCGCCATTTTTCTTCATTTTTAGTGGTGTATGTTGCACAAGAGCCTTTTCTTTATAAACATCAGCTCCAGGTGTTGGCTGAAGGTCTATAGGAAACATGAAATACAGGACAGATGAGTTTTTTTTTTTTTACTAGTGGCGTCTTTATTAGGTGTTTTTTTTTTTTGTCTTTTGAAAAATGCTGCGTGCGATAGCTTTTGGAGTTTTTACATCGCCTTCTCTATAGGGGAAAATGTTAATGAGAAAACACACTGCAGCAATAAATTAACACCAAAATTCTCTCTGAAGGACGCTTACGATAAGTCCAGATGGGCAGCGAAAATTCAGTGTATCTGTTGGAAGCCTGCAGTTGCAAAATGCACAGAAAATGGTGCAGATTTATTGTGGAATTTATAGTGTAATTGCTGTGGGCTTTCCGCACATCCGAAATCAAAATTTACAACAAAAATTGGTATGTTGCTGAGTTATAATCCACAAACGTATATGTAGGTTTGTGGAGATTTTGCAATTTCTGGTCCACTTTGCCGCTACTGTAAATGCTTCTGATTTTCTACCCACAGTTCTACTGCAAACAATTCATAGTGTACCTGCCTCATGTGGCCAAACCTTAAATCTATCATTCATGGTTTATGGTATTGAATCTCCTAGTAACATATATAATACGGTGCAAAAGATTTAGGAACGTGTGGGAAAAATGCTGCAAAGTAAGAAACCTTTAAAAAATATAAGTGTTAATAGTTTATTATTGTCAGTTAACAAAAAGCAAATGGAATGAACAAGAAAACTGTAAATCAAATCAATATTTGGTATGACCAGACTTGGCCTTCAAAACGGCACCAGTTCTTCTACGTGAACTTTCACAAAGATGGAGATTTTGTAAGATTATAGTAAGGTGTATGATTAACGAATTATACCAAACAGGTAATCATGATCTTCATTTTCATATATAGGTTGAAACTCTGTCATTATCTGAAACAGATGTGTAGAAGGCTTAAATCTGGGTGAGGAACAACCAAACTCTGCTACAAAGGTGAGGTTGTGGAAGACAGTTTCATATCACAGGTCATACAGCATGGTAGGACTGAGCACAGCAACAAGATGCAAGGTAGTTATACTGCCTCAGCAAGGTATCTCCCAGGCAAAGATTTCAAAGCAGACTAGGGTCTTTTTTTTAACCAAATCTTTAGTTTCGTTATCAGCAATCATACAACAATCAGAGGTCTGAAGCTGATTGTTATAAAGGGAAGTGGTGAATGTTGAAACATTACCCAGTTGTCAGTTGTGAGGTAGACTTTTTACTCCACTAGTTCTGCCAGGAGTACAGACATTCTAAATTCCCTACTGGGATTATCTCTACAGCAAGTAGTTGAGGAGCCAACCCGGAAGGAGGCCATTTTAGATTTGGTATTCACAAATGGCAATTTGGTATCTGATATTACTGTAGGGGAAAGCTTAGGATCCAGTGATCACCAGTCAGTGAGGTTTACTATAAGTACAGTGACTGAGTCACTCCACACAAAAACAAAAGTTTTAGATTTTCGGAAAACAGACTTTTCTAAAATGAGATCAGTGGTATACGAGTCCCTATCAGACTGGAACAATTTCAATGGAGTCCAAGAGAAATGGGACTACTTAAAATTGCCACTATTGAAGGCAACAGAAAAGTGCATTAGGCTTGTCAGTAAAGGCAAAACAAGGAAGAGACCACTGTGGTACTCAGCAGAAGTGGCCAAAATCATTAAAAACAAAAAGATGGCATTTAGCAAGTATAAAAACACCCAAAACGAGGATGACCAGGAAATCTATAAGATGAGGCAGAGAGAGGCCAAGTAAGTTATAAGAGATTCTAAAGCTCAGGCAGAAGACAAATTAGCTCAGTCAGTGAAAAAAGGTGATAAGACATTCTTCAGATACATAAATGAAAAAAGGAAATTAAAAAAAGGAATTACCAAATTAAAAACAAAAGAAGGAAGGTATATGGAAGAGGATAAAGAACTAGCTGACTGCCTCAATGAATACTTCTGTTCAGTTTTTACAAAGGAAAATGAAGGAGAAGGACCTCAGTTAGGGAGGAAGACTAATGAATCCTTTGATGCATGTGTCTTTACAGAGGAAGAGGTTCTAAGTCGGCTGTCTAAAATTAATACAAATAAATCACAGGGGCCTGATGGGATACACCCAAAGCTATTAAAAGAGCTTAGAGGTGTACTAGCAAAACCATTAACAGATTTATTTAACCAATCACTGGTAACAGGTGTCGTCCCAGAAGATTGAAATTAGCAAACGTTGTGCCAATTCACAAGAAAGGTAGTAGAGAGGAATCGGGCAACTATAGGCCAGTAAGCCTGACATCAATAGTGGGGAAATTAATGGAAACCATACTCAAGGAGAGGATTGTGGAACATCTAAAAACCCATGGATTGATTGATAAAAAACAGCATGGGTTTACTTCAGGGAGATCATGTCAAACTAATCTTATTGACTTTTTTGATTAGGTGACTAAAATAATAGATGGCGGAGGTGCAGTAGACATCGCTTATCTGGACTTTAGTAAGGCTTTTGATACTGTCCCACATAGAAGGCTTATCAATAAACTGCAGTCTTTGAGCTTGGGCTCACATATTGTTGAATGGATTAGGCAGTGGCTGAAGGACCGAAAACAGAGGGTTGTAGTCAATGGAGTATATTCAGACCATGGTATTGTTACCAGTGGGGCTAATACTACAGCATCCCAGTAAGTGACTATCAAGGGACATGTCCTCCAAATGTGTAATGCAGACCATTGTGCTTTATGGCAACGTAAACACTCTGTGTGAAGGGAGGGATCCATTTTATGAAGAACATCAGGGGTTCAGTACCATTTGGTAATTAACTTATAGGAATTCTCCTGAATGTGTATACAGCGTGAGAAACCATGGTAATGCCTCAGGACCCTGGAGACGTCACTCTCAGAAAATACCATCCCTAGATCATTCTCCCACTGTTGGATTATGTTGTAAATGAGGGAAACTAGCCTCCTCCTAGGTCCAGGGGATTCAATAATTGCATCATACCAAGAAGGTACATAGTTACTTTGAGCAATTGCAAGATATTGCTGGCAAAACATATAGAAATGCAGAGTAGTGGATGGGAGACCATTTAGCGACCTTGGATATCTGAAGGGTACAATACCCCTTTTCAGGAGGTCCCCCACTGCGTGATTTCCAAATACTGACCAAATGCCTAGATTATCTACATAATCCTTCTGGAGGTAATAAGGGAGAAGACGTATGTGCATAAAAGGAAAAGTAGAGTGAGGTGGGTTCATGAGAGAGGACAGAGCAGTTCAAATAGAGAGAACTCCTCTATATGGGGGGGAGGGGAGTCACGAGGACTGGCTGAGCCGAGGGGGGAACTCTCCACAATTTAGACTGGGGTCTTAAGTAGGGTCGGTAGATGCGTATTCGTCATGCTTTGTACAAATCTGAATCTTTTGAGTTTCGTTTAAAAAAGATAATGCATTCCCAATCACCATATGTACTTATATTGTATGGCCTCCACATAGTGTGAATAAAGATAACCACCAGTAACGCAAGGCTATGTGAGTCTGACGCAAGTGCTGTTATTTTAAGTAGTAGCACGTGAATAAATGCATTTCAGAATGAAGCCAAACTCAGTTTTGTTCTGTGCGCCGCAGTCATGAACGAATCTGGGTTCAGATTTGTTCAGAGATACATTTATGCCTGCGCTGCTACTTGTGAGTACTTACTACGTCAGTCTTGTGTTACTAGTGTCCCAAACAATATAAATATATATGGCGATCGAGAACGCATTCTCTGTTTTACACAAATCTCAAAGATATACCAACACTAGTCTTAAGATGTGCTGTTGAAGCTCAGGTAACATTAAGGATAGTAGACACAGTGTTCAGCCAAGGAAACTTTCTGCTGCAGATGAAAAACACTTCATGCTGTACCACTCTCCAGCAGGGCTGAAGAGCAGTACCATAATGAGTGTCTTAGGGCAATAGCGAAGCATGGTGGAGGTTCCTTGCAAGTTTGGGGCTGTATTTCAGCAAATGGAGTTGGAGGTTTGGTCAAGGTTATTGATGTCCTCAAAGCTAAAGAATATGACCACAAATATATAGCTAATGTCATTAAGAAATATCTTCAGTGTGAAGAAGACCTGGAAGTGATGATATGGTCCCCCCATATCTCACCTCATCAAGTCTATCTACGATTACATGAAGAGACAGAAGGATTTCTGCAAGCCTACATCTACAGAAGATCTGTGGTTAGTTTTTCAAGATGTTTGGAACAACCTCTCTGCCCTCAGGTTCCTTTAAAAACTGAGCAAGTCTGCCAAGAAAAATAAATGCAGTCACAGCGAATATTGATTGGAATCAGATTTCTTCTTTTTTTTTTTGTTTTTTGTCAGTTGATAAAAATAAACTTCAGTTTTTGAAAACATTCAAACTTTGCAGAATTTTCTTCACACAAACTTTTGCACAATACTGTACATATGGATAAATAGATATACTATAATAATTTACATCATAATATAATCTGTAATAAAATGGGTTATTCAGGCTGCCAATATTAAACTATGTTTTTGAAAAGTCCTCAATATCAGACCATTAATATAATATCAGTACAACACCCAGCATCCCCACTGATCAGTTGATTTAGGCTTCTATGGTGCCAGAAACTAACAATGTACAAAGGTAATTCACAAGGCTCCATATACAGTGTTCCCTCAAGATACAATGGCCTCAGGATACAATATTTTCAACCTACAATAGTCTTTTCTGACCCATCTTAAGTTGAAACTAGACTCAACATACAAAGCCTCAGACTCAGATCCAACCAATCAAGGCCAGGTCTCTGGTAAAACAGCTGTATTAGTTGCTAGTTAGCAGCTAGTCCTAGATGTTATATGTAAGGACATGTCTTATCTGTCTTAGTTATCTGCTTATTTTTCTTACATCTTCATTTTCTCTTATCTTGGATGACATTTGGGGACTTTGGAACCAATTACTCAACTTACAATGGTTTCAACATACAATGGCCGTCCTGGAACCAATTAATATTGTATCTTGAGGAACCACTGTACTATATAAAGTTGATCACATGGGTGCTGGATGTTGGACTACATCGGTCTGATATGGCTGACCTGTCAGGAGGATAGCTTATCAATATCTGTAGCCTGGAGAACCCCTTTAATTAGGCCTGGTTCAGAAAACATTTGTCGAGTATACTATTATACATACAATATTCGACATCCATGTAAGGGTATGTTCTCACGATGTCCTTTTGCACATTCACTGCACGGAAATTTCGCTGGGAGCCATCTGATTTCTGCCTCCTATTTATTTCAATGGGAGGCAGCTCTGAGGATTGCAGAGATGGAGCTTAAAGCCATGACCGTTCCAGGAAGGGACATGTATGCGTGTTCTCGGTGCAGCCACACCTTTAAGCTGCCCCTCTATGATCCTCATCACTGCCTCCCATTGAAATGAATGGGAGGCAGCTGCCAGTGGGATTTCAGTAAAACTTTGTCATAGCTGTTCGCATGAAAATTCCCCTGGAAAAAAAAATAAAAACGCTGTGTGAACGGCCCCTAAAGCTGCGTATTATATTACAAAATCTAAGACTGAGTATGATGTTTTTGATCCGCTATCCCTGCTGTTTCTGTGCTCTGTCCTGTAGTTTTTACCTCACCATTCAATAAGTAACTGTACTGTAACATTGTGCATTGTACTTCAATTTCTACATGAGGTGCTATATGTGTATGCAGCTTCAGCGCATTTTTGTTGTTGGCATACTTGAAGTCTTCATTTGAAGCTGGCTCACTCTAAATATTTACCCCATATTGGATTTCACACTGCAGTAGTAAGTATCAGGCTACTCACGGTTTTACTAAGCGGATTCCTGCGCAGTAAAAACACTGCGAAGTGTATGAGAATAGATTATTCTCATGTACACTTTGCAGATTTGTTCTGCATGGAAACTGTCTGTCAATTATGTTTGAGGTTTTAGCTTTGGATTTTCATGAGATCAAATCCACACCAAAAACCTCAATTGGAAATTGCAGGTTTTTTTTTTTTAAGCGGTTTGGGTGCAGAAACGGACAGAATTCTACACAGAAATTCGTGCAAATCTTCTGCGTGTTCACCAGCACCCATGTGCAGGTACCTTTAACCACTTCCAGACGGGGCCATTTGCCCCCTTCCTGACCAGGCCTAATTTTGCAAATCGGACATGTGTCAATTTATGTGGTAATAACTTTGGAACACCTTTACTTATCCAAGCCGTTCTGAGACTGTTTTCTCGTGACACATTGTACTTCATGATGGTCATAAATTTGAGTCAATATATTTCACCTTTACTTATAAAAAAAATCCCCAATTTCCCAAAAATTTTGAAAAATTTGCAATTTTCAAAATTTCAATTTCTCTGCTTTTAAAACAGAAAGTGATACCTCATAAAATAATTTTTCTGCCGATTGCCTTGTGCAGGGGCTCGTGTTTTGCAGGAAGAGTTGATGTTATTAATATGGGGGAATATGCCATTTTGATTGCTTGGTGTTGCACTTTATGTGATGTTAGTGTCACGGTGGGGAGTGGGGGAAATCCCCCACCGTACAATGTCCACGGCTGCTGCCAGGATGTAGGGAACAGGAAGCAGGTCACCTCCTGACGAGTCCCTATGACTGCCCCTAGACTCCTAATGCATGAGCCACCTCAGATGGTAAGGAGGCTCATGCCCATGAACCTGGAGCCCTAGAAATCCCTGCATAGCCCTAGAAGATAGACCACGGATGAGCGGTGTCTCCAGAGGCCCAGCAGCTGGCCACCAACTAGCTAGTGTTCACAGCCAAACGGCAGGTAAGTACAACAAGGCAACAGACAACATTAGTTACCAACACTTACCTGCCGGCACCGAGATGGACCGGAAACGCACTGTCTAGCTGTTTGCTTAAACCCCTCCGGGAAAGAAACCCCCTTCCGGAGGAGTCACACCACAACACATATAGGCAAATATCTGGCAGCCATGAAGGTAACAATCAACACAACACTGGAGTCCCCCATAAGGTCATACAAGACCTCTGGGGGACATTTAACTTCATTTTTTTTTTCCCCACTATTGATTTCTCCTGTTACTGGGGCTGACATAGTAGACCCAGTTACTGGAGAAATACAGCCCCTAGAGGCTGTACAGCAGAGTACATCGCGGTACAGCCTCAGTGCAGGGCTGATCCTGCTCTGCAGACACCGCTCAGCGAGCGCTGTGTCTGCAGCGATTTAGAAGGCAGGGACACTTGGGCACTGTCCCTGCCTTCTCTCTGGGGTGCCCTGCTGTCTCCGACAGCAGGCAACCTGCTCGGCAGCTGCACGATTAGCGCGCAACTGCCGTCTCTGAATGGACGTTTAGAAACGTCTATTCAGAGATAGACAACCGTACATAGGACGTTTATATATTATAGGCAGTCATCAAATGGTTAAACATCTTGGAGATTATACAACCTATCAGAGTATTTTTCATTAGAGGGGTTATCCGGGAATTTATATTGATCCTATCCTTAGGATAGGTCATCAATTTCAGATAGGTTGGGGGCAGACACCTTGCATCCCTGCTGATCAACTGCTCTGCGGTAGCTTCAGTGCCAAAATTACACAGCTTGGTCCACTACACAGTAACAGCTGCAGTACCTAGCTCTATCCACTACACAGTAACAGCTGCAGTACCCAGCTCTATCCACTACACAGTAACAGCTGCAGTACCTAGCTCTATCCACTACACAGTAACAGCTGCAGTACCTAGCTCTATCCACTACACAGTAACAGCTGCAGTACCCGGCTCTATCCACTACACAGTAACAGCTGCAGTACCTAGCTCTATCCACTACACAGTAACAGCTGCAGTACCCAGCTCTATCCACTACACAGTAACAGCTGCAGTACCTAGCTCTATCCACTACACAGTAACAGCTGCAGTACCCAGCTCTATCCACTACACAGTAACAGCTGCAGTACCTAGCTCTATCCACTACACAGTAACAGCTGCAGTACCCAGCTCTATCCACTACACAGTAACAGCTGCAGTACCCAGCTCTATCCACTACACAGTAACAGCTGCAGTACGCGGCTCTATCCACTACACAGTAACAGCTGCAGTACCCGGCTCTATCCACTACACAGTAACAGCTGCAGTACCCAGCTCTATCCGCTACACTGTAACAGCTGCAGTACCCAGCTCTATCCACTACACAGTAACAGCTGCAGTACCCAGCTCTATCCACTACACAGTAACAGCTGCAGTACCCAGCTCTATCCACTACACAGTAACAGCTGCAGTACCCAGCTCTATCCACTACACAGTAACAGCTGCAGTACCCAGCTCTATCCACTACACAGTAACAGCTGCAGTACCCAGCTCTATCCACTACACAGTAACAGCTGCAGTACCCAACTCTATCCACTACACAGTAACAGTTGCAGTACCCAGCTCTATCCACTACACAGTAACAGCTGCAGTACCCAGCTCTATCCACTACACAGTAACAGCTGCAGTACCCAGCTCTATCCACTACACAGTAACAGCTGCAGTACCCAGCTCTATCCACTACACAGTAGCAGCTGCAGTACCTAGCTCTATCCACTACACAGTAATAGCTGCAGTACCTCGCTCTATCCACTACACAGTAACCCGCTGCAGTACCCAGCTCTATCCACTACACCGTAACAGCTGCAGTACCCAGCTTTATCCACTACACAGTAACAGCTGCAGTACCCAGCTCTATCCACTACACAGTAACAGCTGCAGTACCCAGCTCTATCCACTACACAGTAACAGCTGCAGTACCCAGCTCTATCCACTACACAGTAACAGCTGCAGTACCCAACTCTATCCACTACACAGTAACAGCTGCAGTACCCAGCTCTATCCACTACACAGTAACAGCTGCAGTACCCAGCTCTATCCACTACACAGTAACAGCTGCAGTACCCAGCTCTATCCACTACACAGTAACAGCTGCAGTACCTAGCTCTATCCACTACACAGTAACAGCTGCAGTACCCAGCTCTATCCACTACACAGTAACAGCTGCAGTACCCAGCTCTATCCACTACACAGTAACAGCTGCAGTACCCAGCTCTATCCACTACACAGTAACAGCTGCAGTACCCGGCTCTATCCACTACACAGTAACAGCTGCAGCACCTTGCTCTCTCCAGTATCCAATACCTACTGTACTTCTACCCCTGGAGCTGCTGCAGAACAGCTGATCAGTGGGGGTGCTGGACCAAATGGACACGTTGCGGTACAGCCTATACAGCAATATATGGAAGACATTTGACTGTATTAATGTGCCTGTTTGTGTGAGCACTAAGCATATCCATGATGAGACCATACTGTAGTGAACTGAGTGCACTGATGGCTCACAGCTGATATCTGTGGGGATAGTTGTTTTCTATGAGCTCAGTGTAATATCAGACAAACATGGTGCCAGGTGAAAACTGTAAAATAATACAGTTTGTTGCCCATTGCAACCAATCACAGCAAAGCTTTCACTTTTCAAGAGCAGAAAAAGAAATGAAAGCTGTGCTGTGAGTGGATGCTTGCTTACCCGCCAGAAAGAGGTAAGCAAGAAACCCAGCAAAACCCTTAAAAATGCCAGATAATATGGCCATAAACACTCATAATAGGTATTTTGTGAGTCTTTTCAGCATTTTATTGATGTTTTGGTGCATTTTGTTATCTTTATTTTTGCAGTAAAAACACCTACAGATTTCAGTTGAAAGTCTATGGGAAATATGAAGCGTTATAAGTGTTGCCTAGTGGTGTTTCTTTTTTTTGTAATTGGTGGCATTTTGTTTTTCTGTCTTTTTTTTGCAGCATGTTAAAGGGAACCTGTCACCTGGATTTTGTGTATAGAGCTGGGGACATGGGCTTCTAGATGGCCGCTAGCACATTTGCAATTTCCAGTCCCCATAGCTCTCAGTGCTTTTATTATGTCAAAAAAAACGATTTGATAGATATGCAAATGAACCTTAGATGAGTCCTGCTTTTGAGATGAGTCAAGCGCTCTCTGTTTCCGGAGCCCAGGCACGCCCACTGTGAAGAAGCCAGCACCACCCCGCATCCTCTGACACTTCTCCTTGCTCTCCGACGTCATAAAGCTAGATCGCCGTAATCTCGCGATGCGCAAGCTAGTGCATGCGCTGTTCGTTCCCTGAGGCTGATGCCAGCCCAGAGAAGTAACTCTATGCTGGCACTGCACATGCGCTAGCTCGTTTATCGCGAGATTACGACGCTCTAGCTTTATGACGTCGGGGAGCAAGGAGGAGAGTCAGAGGATGCGGGGTGGTGCTGGCTCCTTCACAGTGGGCGTGCCTGGGCTCCGGAAACGGAGAACGCTTGACTCATCTCAAAAGCAGGACTCATCTAAGGTTAATTTGCATATCTATCAAATGCTGTAAAAGGTATGGAAACAAATGATAGCCAATTCTATGGCATTTTGGGGGGTTATTTTTGTTATTATAAACTTATATTTACCTTAATAATGCTGGTTCTATAGCGCCTCCTGGTGACTACATTTGAACAGCCGGCTCTGGGACTACATTATTGTATTCATGACTGCTTTGGCTTTACTGTTGTAATTATAACCCAAAAACTTCTTCTGTAACCATCGTGGATTTGGAAGAAAATCAGCACAGAACCCAACTTCATTCATGTGGTCACTTTTATTAATAATACTTAGCCCAGGTTAAACAGAATTTATTCTTTGAGCCGATTTGTGAAAGGCACATCGACAGCCCTAGTTTCCTCTATGGCTTCACCTAATAACATAAGAAGCTACAACGTGATACAAAACAATAATAGTAAGAACAGGTCATATTTATTATCACTTCCCAAAAATGACTTCGGACCTTATTTTGAAAGTGCAAAAGGATGGCTAGAAGTGGTGACATGGTGGGATGGGAATATTTTACCGGGACTCGACACTCCTAGTTTTTGGAAGAGCAAACCTCTCCCAACTTTCTAGCACTTTAGAACCAGCCCTTATCCTATAATACATTTTAATAATAATAAAAAAATAAAAATAAAAGTTTTAAGGAGCACGTATCAGCAGGATCAACCATATTAAACCAGGATTAGATTAGATAAACATGGCTGCTTTCTTCCAAAAACAGCGCTGCCTTTGTCTATGGGTTGTGCCTAGTATTGTAGCCTAGCTTCAGTAAAGTGAATGTAACTCCACACAGGACCTCTGGATAGGGGTGGTATTGTTTTTTTTTTTTTTGAAGAAATCAGCCTTATTTTTAAATTCTGGACACCCCCTTTAAGGCAGTAGACCAGACATTGTGCGATTATATTAGCACTTAGATGTGTTTTCTTCCCCCTCCATAGCTCTTTTTAATACTCTCATACTCCTCTTCTATTTCCCAATTCTCCCCACTTAACCTATGACCAATTTTAAAGGTAGTCTGTCCCCACATTTGGACATTATAGACCACTTACATAGCGGTCTGGCATAACTTTAGAAGAATTAAATGGTACCTTTGTTGCGTTCTTCTGTTGTTCACCTGCGGCAAAAACGTAATTATATTGATATGTAAATTAGGGCTTGCAAAGAGCTCAGGGGCGGTGTTAACTTCTTTGTTGCCCAGGCTGCTCATCCACTTGTTAATATCCCCGCCCCATCCTCTGCCCGCCCTTCTCTTCCCTCGTGTCATCCTCCTCTCCCCATGAAATCCTGTGCCTGCGCTCTGCCTCGCTTGGCCGGGGCATGCGCACTGCGATGCCCACTGTGGGCACGGCATCGCTTTAGCTATTGCGCATGCTCTGGCTAACGGCACAAACCCAGCTGCAAGGAGGCCGTTGGCTGGAGCATGCGCAGTAGCTACAGCGATGCCGTGCCCACAGTGGGCATCCCAGTGCGCATGCCCCATCCAAGCGAGGCAGAGCGCAGGCACAGGATTTCATGGGGAGAGGAGGAGGACGCAAGGGAAGAGAAGGGCGGGCAGGGGCTGGGGCGGGGATATTGACAAAAGACGATGAGCAGCCTGGGCAACAAAGAAGTTAACACCGCCCCTGGGCTCTTGCAAGCCCTCATTTACATATCAATAAAAGTACATTTTTGCCGCAGGTGAACCACAGAAGAACGCGACAAAGGCACCATATGATTCTTCTAAAGTTATGCCAGACCGCTATGTAAGTGGTCTATAATGTCCAAATGTGGGGACAGACTCCCTTTAAGGTGAGGTGGAAACGTTATTGCACAATATAACTACATTTTCACCATTGTCTGTTGTCACTTGCTGTTTCTGCAGCTGTTTGACATTCAATGTGCTTTCTACTATAGTAACCAAATCCTTATCCTGTATCCGAATACGTCAATTGTACGCTTTTATGGATCAAAGAACCTCTGCATTAAAGGGGTTATCCCATGACTAATGCAAAAAATGAGAGATCATATAGTACATGACAATCTCTTTCTAACAAAGCTAGAACCAGCCCTGTACCTCACATGAATCCAGAGATCTCCCCATTCATTGCTCTGCTAGATTTACATCAACCTAGCAGCTGAAGGGGAGTGTCTTTTCCGCTGCAGCTCAGGGGGCGTGTCTCAGCTCTCCCTATCACAGCTCAGGGGGCGTGTCTATGCTCTCCCTATCACAGCTCAGGAGGCAGTT
>JAKVIS010004901.1:0-12970 GCA_033119425.1 Bufotes viridis
CCTTCTTCCAGAGATAGAAACGTTAAAAGTTTGTTGTACATGCAGGCCCACTAGGTCTACCTTCTCCCCAGAGTTGGAGTATCCAGCTCTTTCCCAGGCCGAGAAAACAGCAAGTGTAGGAATCGTCTGTTTGGGATGATTTGCAAGCGCTTTTCGACTTGCACCGGTAAACACCGAAAAAATTATGGGTTCCTCTAGAGATAGAAACGTGAAAACTTTGTTGTACATGCAGGCACACTAGGTCTACCTACAGCCAGGAGTTGGAGTGTGCAGCTCTTTCCTGGGCCGAGAAAACAGCAACTCTAGGAATCCTCTACTTGGACCGGTGGCCACCGAAAAATTCTGCCTTCTTCCAGAGATAGAAACGTTAAAAGTTTGTTGTACATGCAGGCCCACTAGGTCTACCTTCTCCCCAGAGTTGGAGTATCCAGCTCTTTCCCAGGCCGAGAAAACAGCAAGTGTAGGAATCGTCTGTTTGGGATGATTTGCAAGCGCTTTTCGACTTGCACCGGTAAACACCGAAAAAATTATGGGTTCCTCTAGAGATAGAAACGTGAAAACTTTGTTGTACATGCAGGCACACTAGGTCTACCTACAGCCAGGAGTTGGAGTGTGCAGCTCTTTCCTGGGCCGAGAAAACAGCAACTCTAGGAATCCTCTACTTGGACCGGTGGCCACCGAAAAATTCTGCCTTCTTCCAGAGATAGAAACGTTAAAAGTTTGTTGTACATGCAGGCCCACTAGGTCTACCTTCTCCCCAGAGTTGGAGTATCCAGCTCTTTCCCAGGCCGAGAAAACAGCAAGTGTAGGAATCGTCTGTTTGGGATGATTTGCAAGCGCTTTCGACTTGCACCGGTAAACACCGAAAAATTATGGGTTCCTCTAGAGATAGAAACGTGAAAACTTTGTTGTACATGCAGGCACACTAGGTCTACCTACAGCCAGGAGTTGGAGTGTGCAGCTCTTTCCTGGGCCGAGAAAACAGCAACTCTAGGAATCCTCTACTTGGACCGGTGGCCACCGAAAAATTCTGCCTTCTTCCAGAGATAGAAACGTTAAAAGTTTGTTGTACATGCAGGCCCACTAGGTCTACCTTCTCCCCAGAGTTGGAGTATCCAGCTCTTTCCCAGGCCGAGAAAACAGCAAGTGTAGGAATCGTCTGTTTGGGATGATTTGCAAGCGCTTTCGACTTGCACCGGTAAACACCGAAAAATTATGGGTTCCTCTAGAGATAGAAACGTGAAAACTTTGTTGTACATGCAGGCACACTAGGTCTACCTACAGCCAGGAGTTGGAGTGTGCAGCTCTTTCCTGGGCCGAGAAAACAGCAACTCTAGGAATCCTCTACTTGGACCGGTGGCCACCGAAAAAATTCTGCCTTCTTCCAGAGATAGAAACGTTAAAAGTTTGTTGTACATGCAGGCCCACTAGGTCTACCTTCTCCCCAGAGTTGGAGTATCCAGCTCTTTCCCAGGCCGAGAAAACAGCAAGTGTAGGAATCGTCTGTTTGGGATGATTTGCAAGCGCTTTTCGACTTGCACCGGTAAACACCGAAAAAATTATGGGTTCCTCTAGAGATAGAAACGTGAAAACTTTGTTGTACATGCAGGCACACTAGGTCTACCTACAGCCAGGAGTTGGAGTGTGCAGCTCTTTCCTGGGCCGAGAAAACAGCAACTCTAGGAATCCTCTACTTGGACCGGTGGCCACCGAAAAATTCTGCCTTCTTCCAGAGATAGAAACGTTAAAAGTTTGTTGTACATGCAGGCCCACTAGGTCTACCTTCTCCCCAGAGTTGGAGTATCCAGCTCTTTCCCAGGCCGAGAAAACAGCAAGTGTAGGAATCGTCTGTTTGGGATGATTTGCAAGCGCTTTTCGACTTGCACCGGTAAACACCGAAAAATTATGGGTTCCTCTAGAGATAGAAACGTGAAAACTTTGTTGTACATGCAGGCACACTAGGTCTACCTACAGCCAGGAGTTGGAGTGTGCAGCTCTTTCCTGGGCCGAGAAAACAGCAACTCTAGGAATCCTCTACTTGGACCGGTGGCCACCGAAAAATTCTGCCTTCTTCCAGAGATAGAAACGTTAAAAGTTTGTTGTACATGCAGGCCCACTAGGTCTACCTTCTCCCCAGAGTTGGAGTATCCAGCTCTTTCCCAGGCCGAGAAAACAGCAAGTGTAGGAATCGTCTGTTTGGGATGATTTGCAAGCGCTTTTCGACTTGCACCGGTAAACACCGAAAAAATTATGGGTTCCTCTAGAGATAGAAACGTGAAAACTTTGTTGTACATGCAGGCACACTAGGTCTACCTACAGCCAGGAGTTGGAGTGTGCAGCTCTTTCCTGGGCCGAGAAAACAGCAACTCTAGGAATCCTCTACTTGGACCGGTGGCCACCGAAAAAATTCTGCCTTCTTCCAGAGATAGAAACGTTAAAAGTTTGTTGTACATGCAGGCCCACTAGGTCTACCTTCTCCCCAGAGTTGGAGTATCCAGCTCTTTCCCAGGCCGAGAAAACAGCAAGTGTAGGAATCGTCTGTTTGGGATGATTTGCAAGCGCTTTTCGACTTGCACCGGTAAACACCGAAAAAATTATGGGTTCCTCTAGAGATAGAAACGTGAAAACTTTGTTGTACATGCAGGCACACTAGGTCTACCTACAGCCAGGAGTTGGAGTGTGCAGCTCTTTCCTGGGCCGAGAAAACAGCAACTCTAGGAATCCTCTACTTGGACCGGTGGCCACCGAAAAAATTCTGCCTTCTTCCAGAGATAGAAACGTTAAAAGTTTGTTGTACATGCAGGCCCACTAGGTCTACCTTCTCCCCAGAGTTGGAGTATCCAGCTCTTTCCCAGGCCGAGAAAACAGCAAGTGTAGGAATCGTCTGTTTGGGATGATTTGCAAGCGCTTTTCGACTTGCACCGGTAAACACCGAAAAAATTATGGGTTCCTCTAGAGATAGAAACGTGAAAACTTTGTTGTACATGCAGGCACACTAGGTCTACCTACAGCCAGGAGTTGGAGTGTGCAGCTCTTTCCTGGGCCGAGAAAACAGCAACTCTAGGAATCCTCTACTTGGACCGGTGGCCACCGAAAAAATTCTGCCTTCTTCCAGAGATAGAAACGTTAAAAGTTTGTTGTACATGCAGGCCCACTAGGTCTACCTTCTCCCCAGAGTTGGAGTATCCAGCTCTTTCCCAGGCCGAGAAAACAGCAAGTGTAGGAATCGTCTGTTTGGGATGATTTGCAAGCGCTTTTCGACTTGCACCGGTAAACACCGAAAAAATTATGGGTTCCTCTAGAGATAGAAACGTGAAAACTTTGTTGTACATGCAGGCACACTAGGTCTACCTACAGCCAGGAGTTGGAGTGTGCAGCTCTTTCCTGGGCCGAGAAAACAGCAACTCTAGGAATCCTCTACTTGGACCGGTGGCCACCGAAAAAATTCTGCCTTCTTCCAGAGATAGAAACGTTAAAAGTTTGTTGTACATGCAGGCCCACTAGGTCTACCTTCTCCCCAGAGTTGGAGTATCCAGCTCTTTCCCAGGCCGAGAAAACAGCAAGTGTAGGAATCGTCTGTTTGGGATGATTTGCAAGCGCTTTTCGACTTGCACCGGTAAACACCGAAAAATTATGGGTTCCTCTAGAGATAGAAACGTGAAAACTTTGTTGTACATGCAGGCACACTAGGTCTACCTACAGCCAGGAGTTGGAGTGTGCAGCTCTTTCCTGGGCCGAGAAAACAGCAACTCTAGGAATCCTCTACTTGGACCGGTGGCCACCGAAAAAATTCTGCCTTCTTCCAGAGATAGAAACGTTAAAAGTTTGTTGTACATGCAGGCCCACTAGGTCTACCTTCTCCCCAGAGTTGGAGTATCCAGCTCTTTCCCAGGCCGAGAAAACAGCAAGTGTAGGAATCGTCTGTTTGGGATGATTTGCAAGCGCTTTTCGACTTGCACCGGTAAACACCGAAAAAATTATGGGTTCCTCTAGAGATAGAAACGTGAAAACTTTGTTGTACATGCAGGCACACTAGGTCTACCTACAGCCAGGAGTTGGAGTGTGCAGCTCTTTCCTGGGCCGAGAAAACAGCAACTCTAGGAATCCTCTACTTGGACCGGTGGCCACCGAAAAAATTCTGCCTTCTTCCAGAGATAGAAACGTTAAAAGTTTGTTGTACATGCAGGCCCACTAGGTCTACCTTCTCCCCAGAGTTGGAGTATCCAGCTCTTTCCCAGGCCGAGAAAACAGCAAGTGTAGGAATCGTCTGTTTGGGATGATTTGCAAGCGCTTTTCGACTTGCACCGGTAAACACCGAAAAAATTATGGGTTCCTCTAGAGATAGAAACGTGAAAACTTTGTTGTACATGCAGGCACACTAGGTCTACCTACAGCCAGGAGTTGGAGTGTGCAGCTCTTTCCTGGGCCGAGAAAACAGCAACTCTAGGAATCCTCTACTTGGACCGGTGGCCACCGAAAAAATTCTGCCTTCTTCCAGAGATAGAAACGTTAAAAGTTTGTTGTACATGCAGGCCCACTAGGTCTACCTTCTCCCCAGAGTTGGAGTATCCAGCTCTTTCCCAGGCCGAGAAAACAGCAAGTGTAGGAATCGTCTGTTTGGGATGATTTGCAAGCGCTTTTCGACTTGCACCGGTAAACACCGAAAAATTATGGGTTCCTCTAGAGATAGAAACGTGAAAACTTTGTTGTACATGCAGGCACACTAGGTCTACCTACAGCCAGGAGTTGGAGTGTGCAGCTCTTTCCTGGGCCGAGAAAACAGCAACTCTAGGAATCCTCTACTTGGACCGGTGGCCACCGAAAAATTCTGCCTTCTTCCAGAGATAGAAACGTTAAAAGTTTGTTGTACATGCAGGCCCACTAGGTCTACCTTCTCCCCAGAGTTGGAGTATCCAGCTCTTTCCCAGGCCGAGAAAACAGCAAGTGTAGGAATCGTCTGTTTGGGATGATTTGCAAGCGCTTTTCGACTTGCACCGGTAAACACCGAAAAAATTATGGGTTCCTCTAGAGATAGAAACGTGAAAACTTTGTTGTACATGCAGGCACACTAGGTCTACCTACAGCCAGGAGTTGGAGTGTGCAGCTCTTTCCTGGGCCGAGAAAACAGCAACTCTAGGAATCCTCTACTTGGACCGGTGGCCACCGAAAAAATTCTGCCTTCTTCCAGAGATAGAAACGTTAAAAGTTTGTTGTACATGCAGGCCCACTAGGTCTACCTTCTCCCCAGAGTTGGAGTATCCAGCTCTTTCCCAGGCCGAGAAAACAGCAAGTGTAGGAATCGTCTGTTTGGGATGATTTGCAAGCGCTTTTCGACTTGCACCGGTAAACACCGAAAAAATTATGGGTTCCTCTAGAGATAGAAACGTGAAAACTTTGTTGTACATGCAGGCACACTAGGTCTACCTACAGCCAGGAGTTGGAGTGTGCAGCTCTTTCCTGGGCCGAGAAAACAGCAACTCTAGGAATCCTCTACTTGGACCGGTGGCCACCGAAAAAATTCTGCCTTCTTCCAGAGATAGAAACGTTAAAAGTTTGTTGTACATGCAGGCCCACTAGGTCTACCTTCTCCCCAGAGTTGGAGTATCCAGCTCTTTCCCAGGCCGAGAAAACAGCAAGTGTAGGAATCGTCTGTTTGGGATGATTTGCAAGCGCTTTTCGACTTGCACCGGTAAACACCGAAAAAATTATGGGTTCCTCTAGAGATAGAAACGTGAAAACTTTGTTGTACATGCAGGCACACTAGGTCTACCTACAGCCAGGAGTTGGAGTGTGCAGCTCTTTCCTGGGCCGAGAAAACAGCAACTCTAGGAATCCTCTACTTGGACCGGTGGCCACCGAAAAAATTCTGCCTTCTTCCAGAGATAGAAACGTTAAAAGTTTGTTGTACATGCAGGCCCACTAGGTCTACCTTCTCCCCAGAGTTGGAGTATCCAGCTCTTTCCCAGGCCGAGAAAACAGCAAGTGTAGGAATCGTCTGTTTGGGATGATTTGCAAGCGCTTTTCGACTTGCACCGGTAAACACCGAAAAAATTATGGGTTCCTCTAGAGATAGAAACGTGAAAACTTTGTTGTACATGCAGGCACACTAGGTCTACCTACAGCCAGGAGTTGGAGTGTGCAGCTCTTTCCTGGGCCGAGAAAACAGCAACTCTAGGAATCCTCTACTTGGACCGGTGGCCACCGAAAAATTCTGCCTTCTTCCAGAGATAGAAACGTTAAAAGTTTGTTGTACATGCAGGCCCACTAGGTCTACCTTCTCCCCAGAGTTGGAGTATCCAGCTCTTTCCCAGGCCGAGAAAACAGCAAGTGTAGGAATCGTCTGTTTGGGATGATTTGCAAGCGCTTTTCGACTTGCACCGGTAAACACCGAAAAAATTATGGGTTCCTCTAGAGATAGAAACGTGAAAACTTTGTTGTACATGCAGGCACACTAGGTCTACCTACAGCCAGGAGTTGGAGTGTGCAGCTCTTTCCTGGGCCGAGAAAACAGCAACTCTAGGAATCCTCTACTTGGACCGGTGGCCACCGAAAAAATTCTGCCTTCTTCCAGAGATAGAAACGTTAAAAGTTTGTTGTACATGCAGGCCCACTAGGTCTACCTTCTCCCCAGAGTTGGAGTATCCAGCTCTTTCCCAGGCCGAGAAAACAGCAAGTGTAGGAATCGTCTGTTTGGGATGATTTGCAAGCGCTTTTCGACTTGCACCGGTAAACACCGAAAAAATTATGGGTTCCTCTAGAGATAGAAACGTGAAAACTTTGTTGTACATGCAGGCACACTAGGTCTACCTACAGCCAGGAGTTGGAGTGTGCAGCTCTTTCCTGGGCCGAGAAAACAGCAACTCTAGGAATCCTCTACTTGGACCGGTGGCCACCGAAAAAATTCTGCCTTCTTCCAGAGATAGAAACGTTAAAAGTTTGTTGTACATGCAGGCCCACTAGGTCTACCTTCTCCCCAGAGTTGGAGTATCCAGCTCTTTCCCAGGCCGAGAAAACAGCAAGTGTAGGAATCGTCTGTTTGGGATGATTTGCAAGCGCTTTTCGACTTGCACCGGTAAACACCGAAAAAATTATGGGTTCCTCTAGAGATAGAAACGTGAAAACTTTGTTGTACATGCAGGCACACTAGGTCTACCTACAGCCAGGAGTTGGAGTGTGCAGCTCTTTCCTGGGCCGAGAAAACAGCAACTCTAGGAATCCTCTACTTGGACCGGTGGCCACCGAAAAAATTCTGCCTTCTTCCAGAGATAGAAACGTTAAAAGTTTGTTGTACATGCAGGCCCACTAGGTCTACCTTCTCCCCAGAGTTGGAGTATCCAGCTCTTTCCCAGGCCGAGAAAACAGCAAGTGTAGGAATCGTCTGTTTGGGATGATTTGCAAGCGCTTTTCGACTTGCACCGGTAAACACCGAAAAAATTATGGGTTCCTCTAGAGATAGAAACGTGAAAACTTTGTTGTACATGCAGGCACACTAGGTCTACCTACAGCCAGGAGTTGGAGTGTGCAGCTCTTTCCTGGGCCGAGAAAACAGCAACTCTAGGAATCCTCTACTTGGACCGGTGGCCACCGAAAAAATTCTGCCTTCTTCCAGAGATAGAAACGTTAAAAGTTTGTTGTACATGCAGGCCCACTAGGTCTACCTTCTCCCCAGAGTTGGAGTATCCAGCTCTTTCCCAGGCCGAGAAAACAGCAAGTGTAGGAATCGTCTGTTTGGGATGATTTGCAAGCGCTTTTCGACTTGCACCGGTAAACACCGAAAAAATTATGGGTTCCTCTAGAGATAGAAACGTGAAAACTTTGTTGTACATGCAGGCACACTAGGTCTACCTACAGCCAGGAGTTGGAGTGTGCAGCTCTTTCCTGGGCCGAGAAAACAGCAACTCTAGGAATCCTCTACTTGGACCGGTGGCCACCGAAAAATTCTGCCTTCTTCCAGAGATAGAAACGTTAAAAGTTTGTTGTACATGCAGGCCCACTAGGTCTACCTTCTCCCCAGAGTTGGAGTATCCAGCTCTTTCCCAGGCCGAGAAAACAGCAAGTGTAGGAATCGTCTGTTTGGGATGATTTGCAAGCGCTTTTCGACTTGCACCGGTAAACACCGAAAAAATTATGGGTTCCTCTAGAGATAGAAACGTGAAAACTTTGTTGTACATGCAGGCACACTAGGTCTACCTACAGCCAGGAGTTGGAGTGTGCAGCTCTTTCCTGGGCCGAGAAAACAGCAACTCTAGGAATCCTCTACTTGGACCGGTGGCCACCGAAAAAATTCTGCCTTCTTCCAGAGATAGAAACGTTAAAAGTTTGTTGTACATGCAGGCCCACTAGGTCTACCTTCTCCCCAGAGTTGGAGTATCCAGCTCTTTCCCAGGCCGAGAAAACAGCAAGTGTAGGAATCGTCTGTTTGGGATGATTTGCAAGCGCTTTTCGACTTGCACCGGTAAACACCGAAAAAATTATGGGTTCCTCTAGAGATAGAAACGTGAAAACTTTGTTGTACATGCAGGCACACTAGGTCTACCTACAGCCAGGAGTTGGAGTGTGCAGCTCTTTCCTGGGCCGAGAAAACAGCAACTCTAGGAATCCTCTACTTGGACCGGTGGCCACCGAAAAATTCTGCCTTCTTCCAGAGATAGAAACGTTAAAAGTTTGTTGTACATGCAGGCCCACTAGGTCTACCTTCTCCCCAGAGTTGGAGTATCCAGCTCTTTCCCAGGCCGAGAAAACAGCAAGTGTAGGAATCGTCTGTTTGGGATGATTTGCAAGCGCTTTTCGACTTGCACCGGTAAACACCGAAAAAATTATGGGTTCCTCTAGAGATAGAAACGTGAAAACTTTGTTGTACATGCAGGCACACTAGGTCTACCTACAGCCAGGAGTTGGAGTGTGCAGCTCTTTCCTGGGCCGAGAAAACAGCAACTCTAGGAATCCTCTACTTGGACCGGTGGCCACCGAAAAATTCTGCCTTCTTCCAGAGATAGAAACGTTAAAAGTTTGTTGTACATGCAGGCCCACTAGGTCTACCTTCTCCCCAGAGTTGGAGTATCCAGCTCTTTCCCAGGCCGAGAAAACAGCAAGTGTAGGAATCGTCTGTTTGGGATGATTTGCAAGCGCTTTTCGACTTGCACCGGTAAACACCGAAAAAATTATGGGTTCCTCTAGAGATAGAAACGTGAAAACTTTGTTGTACATGCAGGCACACTAGGTCTACCTACAGCCAGGAGTTGGAGTGTGCAGCTCTTTCCTGGGCCGAGAAAACAGCAACTCTAGGAATCCTCTACTTGGACCGGTGGCCACCGAAAAAATTCTGCCTTCTTCCAGAGATAGAAACGTTAAAAGTTTGTTGTACATGCAGGCCCACTAGGTCTACCTTCTCCCCAGAGTTGGAGTATCCAGCTCTTTCCCAGGCCGAGAAAACAGCAAGTGTAGGAATCGTCTGTTTGGGATGATTTGCAAGCGCTTTTCGACTTGCACCGGTAAACACCGAAAAAATTATGGGTTCCTCTAGAGATAGAAACGTGAAAACTTTGTTGTACATGCAGGCACACTAGGTCTACCTACAGCCAGGAGTTGGAGTGTGCAGCTCTTTCCTGGGCCGAGAAAACAGCAACTCTAGGAATCCTCTACTTGGACCGGTGGCCACCGAAAAAATTCTGCCTTCTTCCAGAGATAGAAACGTTAAAAGTTTGTTGTACATGCAGGCCCACTAGGTCTACCTTCTCCCCAGAGTTGGAGTATCCAGCTCTTTCCCAGGCCGAGAAAACAGCAAGTGTAGGAATCGTCTGTTTGGGATGATTTGCAAGCGCTTTTCGACTTGCACCGGTAAACACCGAAAAAATTATGGGTTCCTCTAGAGATAGAAACGTGAAAACTTTGTTGTACATGCAGGCACACTAGGTCTACCTACAGCCAGGAGTTGGAGTGTGCAGCTCTTTCCTGGGCCGAGAAAACAGCAACTCTAGGAATCCTCTACTTGGACCGGTGGCCACCGAAAAAATTCTGCCTTCTTCCAGAGATAGAAACGTTAAAAGTTTGTTGTACATGCAGGCCCACTAGGTCTACCTTCTCCCCAGAGTTGGAGTATCCAGCTCTTTCCCAGGCCGAGAAAACAGCAAGTGTAGGAATCGTCTGTTTGGGATGATTTGCAAGCGCTTTTCGACTTGCACCGGTAAACACCGAAAAATTATGGGTTCCTCTAGAGATAGAAACGTGAAAACTTTGTTGTACATGCAGGCACACTAGGTCTACCTACAGCCAGGAGTTGGAGTGTGCAGCTCTTTCCTGGGCCGAGAAAACAGCAACTCTAGGAATCCTCTACTTGGACCGGTGGCCACCGAAAAAATTCTGCCTTCTTCCAGAGATAGAAACGTTAAAAGTTTGTTGTACATGCAGGCCCACTAGGTCTACCTTCTCCCCAGAGTTGGAGTATCCAGCTCTTTCCCAGGCCGAGAAAACAGCAAGTGTAGGAATCGTCTGTTTGGGATGATTTGCAAGCGCTTTTCGACTTGCACCGGTAAACACCGAAAAATTATGGGTTCCTCTAGAGATAGAAACGTGAAAACTTTGTTGTACATGCAGGCACACTAGGTCTACCTACAGCCAGGAGTTGGAGTGTGCAGCTCTTTCCTGGGCCGAGAAAACAGCAACTCTAGGAATCCTCTACTTGGACCGGTGGCCACCGAAAAATTCTGCCTTCTTCCAGAGATAGAAACGTTAAAAGTTTGTTGTACATGCAGGCCCACTAGGTCTACCTTCTCCCCAGAGTTGGAGTATCCAGCTCTTTCCCAGGCCGAGAAAACAGCAAGTGTAGGAATCGTCTGTTTGGGATGATTTGCAAGCGCTTTTCGACTTGCACCGGTAAACACCGAAAAAATTATGGGTTCCTCTAGAGATAGAAACGTGAAAACTTTGTTGTACATGCAGGCACACTAGGTCTACCTACAGCCAGGAGTTGGAGTGTGCAGCTCTTTCCTGGGCCGAGAAAACAGCAACTCTAGGAATCCTCTACTTGGACCGGTGGCCACCGAAAAAATTCTGCCTTCTTCCAGAGATAGAAACGTTAAAAGTTTGTTGTACATGCAGGCCCACTAGGTCTACCTTCTCCCCAGAGTTGGAGTATCCAGCTCTTTCCCAGGCCGAGAAAACAGCAAGTGTAGGAATCGTCTGTTTGGGATGATTTGCAAGCGCTTTTCGACTTGCACCGGTAAACACCGAAAAAATTATGGGTTCCTCTAGAGATAGAAACGTGAAAACTTTGTTGTACATGCAGGCACACTAGGTCTACCTACAGCCAGGAGTTGGAGTGTGCAGCTCTTTCCTGGGCCGAGAAAACAGCAACTCTAGGAATCCTCTACTTGGACCGGTGGCCACCGAAAAAATTCTGCCTTCTTCCAGAGATAGAAACGTTAAAAGTTTGTTGTACATGCAGGCCCACTAGGTCTACCTTCTCCCCAGAGTTGGAGTATCCAGCTCTTTCCCAGGCCGAGAAAACAGCAAGTGTAGGAATCGTCTGTTTGGGATGATTTGCAAGCGCTTTTCGACTTGCACCGGTAAACACCGAAAAATTATGGGTTCCTCTAGAGATAGAAACGTGAAAACTTTGTTGTACATGCAGGCACACTAGGTCTACCTACAGCCAGGAGTTGGAGTGTGCAGCTCTTTCCTGGGCCGAGAAAACAGCAACTCTAGGAATCCTCTACTTGGACTGGTGGCCCCCGAAAAAATTCTGCCTTCTTCCAGAGATAGAAACGTTAAAAGTTTGTTGTACATGCAGGCCCACTAGGTCTACCTTCTCCCCAGAGTTGGAGTATCCAGCTCTTTCCCAGGCCGAGAAAACAGCAAGTGTAGGAATCGTCTGTTTGGGATGATTTGCAAGCGCTTTTCGACTTGCACCGGTAAACACCGAAAAAATTATGGGTTCCTCTAGAGATAGAAACGTGAAAACTTTGTTGTACATGCAGGCACACTAGGTCTACCTACAGCCAGGAGTTGGAGTGTGCAGCTCTTTCCTGGGCCGAGAAAACAGCAACTCTAGGAATCCTCTTCTTGGACCGGTGTCCACCGAAAAAATTCTGCCTTCTTCCAGAGATAGAAACGTCAAAAGTTTGTTGTACATGCAGGCCCACTAGGTCTACCTTCTCCCCAGAGTTGGAGTATCCAGCTCTTTCCCAGGCCGAGAAAACAGCAAGTGTAGGAATCCTCTACTTGGACCGGTGGCCACCGAAAAAATTCTGCCTTCTTCCAGAGATAGAAACGTTAAAAGTTTGTTGTACATGCAGGCCCACTAGGTCTACCTTCTCCCCAGAGTTGGAGTATCCAGCTCTTTCCCAGGCCGAGAAAACAGCAAGTGTAGGAATCGTCTGTTTGGGATGATTTGCAAGCGCTTTTCGACTTGCACCGGTAAACACCGAAAAAATTATGGGTTCCTCTAGAGATAGAAACGTTAAAACTTTGTTGTACATGCAGGCACACTAGGTCTATCTACAGCCAGGAGTTGGAGTGTGCAGCTCTTTCCTGGGCCGAGAAAACAGCAACTCTAGGAATCCTCTACTTGGACCGGTGGCCACCGAAAAAATTCTGCCTTCTTCCAGAGATAGAAACGTTAAAAGTTTGTTGTACATGCAGGCCCACTAGGTCTACCTTCTCCCCAGAGTTGGAGTATCCAGCTCTTTCCCAGGCCGAGAAAACAGCAAGTGTAGGAATCGTCTGTTTGGGATGATTTGCAAGCGCTTTTCGACTTGCACCGGTAAACACCGAAAAAATTATGGGTTCCTCTAGAGATAGAAACGTGAAAACTTTGTTGTACATGCAGGCCCACTAGTTCTACCTACAGCCAGGAGTTGGAGTGTGCAGCTCTTTCCTGGGCCGAGAAAACAGCAGCTCTAGGAATCCTCTACTTGGACCGGTGGCCACCGAAAAAATTCTGCCTTCTTCCAGACATAGAAACGTTAAAAGT
>JAKVIS010004902.1:0-13203 GCA_033119425.1 Bufotes viridis
AAAACTGAAGCTTTTCTTTCGGTATTCCCCTATGGCGGAATTTAATACTGGAAAATGTAAATGCTAGTGTGAAAGTAGCCTTAGGAGTAGGCCCAAGCCAAATCTGTTCATCGATACAGCGGATCCACATCTGCTTTGAGACAAATTCCCTGTTTTGCTTTACCATTAAATGATTCCCAAAAGTATTTCTGCTCAGATCTCCAGACAATTGAATTGTCACTAAAGGTTTTGTCAGAAAGTATAAAAGGCGTCAAGTTTTAAATGCGTATAGGGAAGGGATCAGCTTAGATTTATAGGTTATATTTTCTGTTGACCTACAGGTCCTACTGGGAAGATGCAGGAGGATCTTATACAGACGGTAAGTAAACCATTCAACTCATCAGAATCCAATGGAATGTGTCCTGCAGTGATATATAGGATTTGCCGTACACGAGCCCGAAGGTCTAGGATCTATCTAATCATACCTACAGTACGGGGCTATTACACTGAAATCCTTCTCTGCCTCTTAGTAATCCAGGTTATTTGAGAAA
Organism: Bufotes viridis; assembly: GCA_033119425.1. Taxonomy (NCBI): domain Eukaryota; kingdom Metazoa; phylum Chordata; class Amphibia; order Anura; family Bufonidae; genus Bufotes; species Bufotes viridis. Next base: position 531 of record JAKVIS010004902.1, read on the forward strand.
TATATTTTCTTGCTTTTCTATCCACATTTAACATAATCCAAGATCAATATTCTTAGACATTAAGACAATTTTGGTCTTCATCACTGAGATTTTTTTTCCAGCAGATTTTATTTGATAATTGAAATAATAAATATTATAAAAGTAATAATAATATTTTAATAATATAATATTTAAAAGAAATGGGTTTATTGTTCTTCTTTTGCTTCGTTACTTTGTATTCATTTTTTTTTCTTAGTCCAAACCACTTCCTTTTTTAATTCGACATTGCAATATGATACCACCTGGTTGCTTAGGACTATGTATCTGTTAGGCCTTATTCACACGTCCGTAGTGTTTATGAATCCGCAAATTGCGGATCCATAAACACACCCAGCTGGCAGCCCCATAGAAATGTCTATTTTTATCCGCAATTGCGGGCAAGAATAGGACATGCTCTACTTTTTTGCGGAGCTGCGGCCGTAAGATCGGCGGCGCGCTCCGCAAAAACTGATGCGGAGAGCACAGTGTGTGCTCTCTGCATCGTTCCGTCCCCCATTCACAGTCAATGGGTCCGCATGTATTCCGCAGAATTGCGGAATACATGCGGACATATATGCAGACGTGTGAATGGAGCCTTAGACCTCTTTCACTTGAGCTGAACATTTCAGGGTCTGATGATGAATGAGCTTTGCCTGCGATTGCATTACGACTAATTCCACACATTTCTGACCGGATCCTTTACGTTTTGTGTACGGATGGCATCAGGACTAAATCCTGACCCAATCGTATCAATAGGTAGTTGTAGGTGAGCATTGTTTTTTACTGACCATCTGTCCGTTCAGGAAAAATCGCAGCATGTTCTATATTGTCTGTTTTTTCACGCATTTCACGCAGGACTAGTCCATTCAAGTCAATGGGTCAGTGAAAAAAAACTGACAGCACACACATGACATCAAGATGCAGTCCGTTTTTCACTGATTGTTGCCAGGAGATGCTAGTAACATAGTTTGCAAGGCAAAGTCCATCCAGTTCGTCCTGTTATCCTGATCCAGAGGAAGACAAAAACCCCGTGTGAGGTAGAAGCCAATTTTTTTTCACTTTAAAATATGCGGCTCGGACGCGGACCAAACATTCGGTCGTGTGCATGAGGCCTGAGGGAAAAAATTCCTTCCCAACTCCAATCAGGCAATTAGAATAAGGCCTCTTTCACAAGAACGTTTTTTTTGCGAGTGTACGGGACGTTTTTTGCGTTCCGTATGCTGTCCATATATGGAACCATGCATTTCAATAGTACTCCAAATGCATTCCATTTCCGTATTTCTGTACCGTTCAAAGATAGAACATGTCCTATTATTGTCCGCATCACGGACAAGGATAGTACTGTTCTATCAGGGGCCAGATGTTCAGTTCGGTAACAAACGGAATGCACAACGATGTCATCCGTTTTTTTTTGCAAATCTGTTTTTTGCGGACCACAAAACCGTACGGTCATCTGAAAGAGGCCTAACTCCCTGGAACAACAACCCCTCTCTAGTAGCTATAGCCTGTAATATTATTACACTCCAGAAATAAATCCAGTCCCCTCTTGAATTCCTTTATTGTACTCATCATCACCACCTCCTCAGGCAGAGAGTTCCATAGTCTCACTGCTCTTACCGTGAAGAATCCTTTTCTATGTTTGTGTACAAACCTTCTTTCCTCCAGACGCAGAGGATGTCCCCTCGTCACAGTCACAGTCCTGGGGATAAATAGATGGTGGGAGAGAGCTGTGTACTAACCCCTGATATATTTATACATAGTTATCAGATCTCCCCTCAGTCGTCTTTTTTCTAAAGTGAAAAACCCTAATTTTGATAACCTTTCAGGGTACTGTAGTTGCCCCATTCCAGTTATTACTCTTTTTTAATCATATGATTTTTATTAACATTTTAATCAAAAAAATAAAATAATACAAAAACATAAACCCTGCCCATCCCCTCTCCCCGTCCTCCCACCCCACAGGACTGCAGCCAAAGAAGGTCCATATTGGAATCTCTGTTGATATTGTCCAAATAACGTTTGGTGTTGTAACTTCTCACTTGGTTCCGTATGATGTATTTTCCTGGATCTTTTCGTAATCTGGTATCCTGTCAGAGGTTTATAACCACCACACATTGTCATGCATACTGTTATAGTAATATCTCAACCAGAGTAACTAATCCCAACCACCATGATCTCTAACCAGGTCCAGTTATTACTTTAGTTGCCCTCCTCTGAACCCTCTCCAGCTCTGCTATGTCTGTCTTGTTCACAGGAGCCCAGAACTGTACACAGTACTCCATGTGTGGTCTGACTATTGATTTGTAAAGTGGTAGGACTATGTTCTCATCACGGGCATCTATGCCCCTTTTGATGCAACCCATTATCTTATTGGCCTTGGCAGTAGCTGCCTGACACTGGTTTTTACAGCTTAATTTGCTGTTCACTAAAATTCCTAGGTCCTTTTCCATGTCAGTGTTAACCAGTGTTGACACCTCCAGATTTATACTTTTTACCATTAATATAATTGAACATTTTAGGGTCAGTTTTACTCTCTTTGGCAATGAATCTCTTGGTCTCTAGTTTGGCTGCTTTTATTTGTCTTTTACTTATTCTATTTTTTTCCTTACAGTTTTTCAGTGCTTCCTCGCTACCTTCCTGTTTTAGTGATTTACATACTTTCTTTTTGTCATTCATTGCTCCATTTACATTTCTATTTATTCCCATAAGGTATGTACCTCTCACAATTGGGGTTTAGGATGGCTGCATTTCCACTCCCGAGTACATTGTCCCAGTTATCGAGGCTAATGGCCTCTCTTAGCTGGTCAAATTTAGCTTTTTGGAAGTTCAGTATTTTTGTGCCTCCTCTTTTGAATGACAATTTAATTCCCAGATGTCCCCTAACCTACACATCTGTTGTTCTGTCAGGTTTATTGGTTAATACAAAGTCCAGTATGGCCGTCTATCTAGTGGGGTCCTGAACCAGTTGGGAAAGGTAATTGTGTTTGCTTATGGTCAAGAACCTGTTTCCTTTATAAGATCTACAGGTGTGGTTTTCTCTGAACGTACAGATAGTCAATGAAAAACAATGCTCATATGCACATACCCATTGAAATAGATGGGTCAGGATTTTAGTAATTTCATACCCATAGCATTAAAGGGGTTGTCTCAATCCAGCAGTGGTGGCCATGCTTGCACAATAGAAAAAAGCATCAGACTCTCTGGTAGCCAAGACCATGGTGGCTCACATAGGCATACATGTACAGCAGCACCTGTCCTGGCCACCTTGTATGTGGCATGTACCAGCCAAAGTAACCTCTGGAAACGAGCAGTATATAATGTGATGGAAGAATGAATGAAGCCAGCAAAGGAGGCAATATGGACAATCGCAATACATTAGTAAGTACCTTGTATGACCTTTGTCTACACCGTTTAACATTTTTAGTTTTAAGGACATGTTCCTTTTAAAGAGAATCTCTGATGGTGGCAGACTTTTTTTTTTTTTAAATTAGGGCTTCTTTAGATTGTAGTGCTTCAAGAAACTGCATGCTATATGGTGATAAGCAAGTTCTCCTCAGCTCCTTTGGTGAGGGGGCTATATTCACATTTGTATTGGAGACTCTGTTAGATGCAGGAGTTGCAGGTTTTGTCAAAAATACAGGACAAAAAAATTATGTGACAAAATAGCGCAAGTAGGATATGTCGAACTGACCTCTCAATTTTTAACATCGGTGTGAGGGTTTAGTGTGACGGCAGTGTGCACCTATCTCTGGTTCTGTGTTTGTTCTGAGTTCTTGCCACATCCACATAAATTTCATCTTATGTAGGATGTCCATTGTGGTACTTGTAGTCCGTTGCTGGCATCATCCATTGTATGCATTTTTTGCTGGTGATTGCATTAGCAACGGACTACAAGTGCAGGATGTGCTCCCTTATAGAAATGCACAACTGCATATGGGTATGAGCGCATCCTGCTTTCTTATCACCACATTTTTTGATGGTTTATATATATGTACGGAGGTGTATAAACTCCAATTTAAATGTGCCTGTTTTTCATCTTCAGGTCACATTTGGGTGCACCTGCTAGGCTTTGGGCTATATCAGTCAGTCTTGGGTAGGGCTCATAGACACCTCCCACCTCCCATTGCAAGCATGGCTACATGCTGGAGGTAACAGAGGAGATGTTTGCGTAGTCGTCCTAATGCTCCTGTAATTGCCCACTGGCCCCTGATATCGCCCATATGGCGCAGGTAGGTGAAGTGTTAGGGCCCACGGGCTACTTGAGAGACCTTGACGCTGGTGCCCGAGGCTTAAGACATGTCCTCCTAGTAGGATATGTCGAACTGACCTCTCAATTTTTAACATCAGTGTGAGGGTTTAGTGTGACGGCAGTGTGCACCTATCTCTGGTTCTGTGTTTGTTCTGAGTTCTTGCCACATCCACATAAATTTCATCTTATGTAGGATGTCCATTGTGGTACTTGTAGTCCGTTGCTGGCATCATCCATTGTATGCATTTTTTGCTGGTGATTGCCATTAGCAACGGACTACAAGTGCAGGATGTGCTCCCCTATAGAAATGCACAACTGCATATGGGTATGAGCGCATCCTGCTTTCTTATCACCACATTTTTTGATGGTTTACAAAATAGCGCAACCCAACGGTTGGATGGAGTCTATCCAATGCTGTTAGTCTCAGTTTGCTTCTTGTTATTTTTATTGTTAGGCTCCTATACCAGGGAGTACTACAGAAAGAACAATGCTGGTGTGAACCCATCTCAAGTCTATCTGACAGATACCCTAATTTACAGGGGTCTACCACCATGACCTACTGTATGAGGGAAACCACCATGGTGCTCTAGAAGCAGACACAGTGTGCCAGGCTCATTCTCTCATGACTCTTCTGGGGCTTTGATTGACTCTTTAGAGAATAAATATTGCTATACTAACCGTAATAATGTGCTTCCAGGTTAAAGACAACCGCAGTACAGTTCGAGACATACTTTTGATGGGATTACAAATTCACAGCAGTGTTAAAATCCCTTCCTTCCTACTATTTCTGATACTCTACAGCGTGACATTATATGGGAACATCACGATCGCCACACTGGTGTCCATATCTCCTAATCTCCAATACCCAATGTTCTTCTTCCTGGGACATCTTTCTATTTCAGACATCATGTTCACTACCAATATTGTTCCTAAGATGTTACATGCCATCATTAATAAAGGCTCCACCATATCTCTTCTCAGGTGCCTTGTACAGCTCCAGTTCTTTGGTATCTCTCTAGCTGCACAATGTCTTCTCCTTGCTGTTATGTCTTATGACAGATACGTGGCCATCTGCAACCCCTTACATTATGTCTATATCATGGGCATCCATCGCTGTGTTCAGCTTGCTGCCACATGTTGGTTCTTAGGCTTTGCCATCCCATTGGTGACTGTCATCATGACAAGTAAGCAAGATTTCTGTGGGCCTCGCATCATTGACCATTTTTTCTGTGATTTAGTTCCTCTTCTTAAGCTTTCTTGCTCGGACACATCTCCAGTGATACTGGAAAATATATTGTTGGCTACTCCCCTAACGCTGTGTCCTCTTGTTTTTATCTCAGTGACCTATGTCTACATCTTCACCACCATCCTCAAAATCCCCTCCACATCTGGCAGACAAAAAACTTTCTCCACCTGCAGCTCTCATTTGACCGTCGTAGGGATCTTTTATGGGACATTGGTTTCTCTGTATGTCGTTCCATCTGATGGACACTCCCTGAACGCTAACAAAGTACTGTCTCTACTGTACACTTTTGTCACCCCACTGTTGAACCCTATAATATACAGTTTAAGGAACAAGGAGATAAAGTTGGCCTTCAAAAGATATGCCTTGAAAATAAAGTAAGAAATATTAGGGAGTCATAAAACATTTTTTTACCATTTTTAAAGAAACAGTGCGATCCCTGTCCACAGGTAGTGCCTAGGATTGTAGCTCCGCTTGATTTTCCGGCACAGCGCAGCTACCAACTCATTCTCACTAACTACCCTACACGGCGCTACCATAACTGGTATCCCCACATCCGTAATGTCAAATGCCATTTGTGCCGCCTCCGCAAAAAAATTTAAAAATAAAATAATTGATCAAAAAGTCGTATGCACCACAAAATGGTAACCAATAAAAATTACAGCTGGTCCACGTTAAGAATGGAGTCTCTACTTTCCTTCCTACAGATTGTTAGATTAGCTGAGTTCTCTGAGATCAAGAACCTCTTTTGATATCGCCATGCAGGCGATAGGAGGAGCACTAGCGTTAGGGGAGTAGCCAACAATATATTTTCCAGGGGTTCAAACAAAAAAGACACCTATCATAGGTGCACAGATTCCAATGCCAAGTTCTCCTTTCCTCTGCTTCAAGTTCCTGTTTGATTGGAAGAGTGACATATAGGGATAAGCGGACCCGTGGATGTTCGGGTTCGCAGGGTTCGGCCGAACTTTGGGTCAAAGTTCGGGTTTGGGACCCGAACTAGAGCCCCATTGAAGTCAATGGGGACCCGAACTTTGGTGCAGTAAAATGGCTGTAAAATAGTCATAGTAAGGGCTAGAGGGCTGCAAAAGTAAGCAAAATGGGGGTAAGAGCAGGACAATTGCCCTGCAAAAAAATGTGGATAGGGAAATTACTTAAAATAACATAGAATATAAAAAAATTAAGAAATAATAATCTTGAACTAGAAGGCAGAGGTCAAAGTGGAGTAGGAGGTTGAGGAGGCGGTAGACATGGAGTTGTAGGTGGAAGGGCGGTGGAGGAGGAGGAGATAGCCAAGGTTGTTTTTGTTTTTTTCCCTTATTTATTTATTTTTTTATAAATTTGGGAAGGCCCCAAAACATTCGGAAATGGAAAAGAGAACCCAAAAAGAATAGTGCGCTGGAGTATAACAAAGGCTGGGTGCGGCCGGTATACTTGTCTATTCAGCACAAGGTACGGACATGTCCTGTGGGATCCATGCCTGGGTCACTTAAATGAACATGACCTTGTCCACGTTGGCTGTGGACAGGTGGCTGTACTTGTCTGTGATCACCCCCACCATGCTAAACACACGTTTGGACAATACACTGACCGCAGGGCAGGCCAGCACCTCCAAGGCGTAAAGGGCAAGCTCAGGCCATGTGCCCAATTTGGAGACCCAGAAGTTGAATGGGGCAGACCCATTAGTCAGTAGGTGGTAGGCGTGTGCACACATACTGTTCCACCATGCTTCTAAAATGCTGCCTCCTGCTAAGACGTTGCATATCAGCTGGTGGTGCTGGTTGTTGAGGCGTGCTGACAAAGCTTTTCCACATTTCAGCCATGCTAACCCTCCCTTCTTAGGTGCTGGCGGTGCCCCAGCTGCATTGGTGACTTCTTCCTCCTCCTCTGCCTTCGGCTTGTGCTTCCACTGAGCACCTGCTGTCAGATGGGAATGCCATCAGCAGTACAACAACCAGCGTGCACTTGTACTCGCGCATCTTCCGATCACGCTCCAGTGACGGAATTAAGGATGGCACGTTGCCCTTGTAGCGGGTATCCAGCAGGGTGGCCACCCAGTAATGAGCACTGGTTAGAACTGGGCAACTTGGCGGTCGTTGCGCAGGCACAGCAGCATGTAGTCACTCATGTGTGCCAGGCTGCCCAGAGGCAACGACAAGCTGTCCTTTGTGGGAGGTGTATCGTCTGTGCCCTCTGTATCCCCCCAGCCACGCTCCAGTGATGCCCATGAGCTGCCTTGGGTGCCACCCTGCTGTGAATATGGTTCCTCCTCCCCATCCTCCGGAACTGTGCCATGGCTGGACAATTATGTACTTGGCCTCAGTTGGTGCAAGAACCCACCCTCCGAGCCACTTGTGAGTGACTGGTCTAATAACCGCGGAAATAATCCCTCTTCTTCCTCCTCTTCCTGTGCCACATCCTCTTCCATCGTCACCCAAATCGTTTTTTCAAGGAGACATAGAAGTCGGATAGTAACACTGAGGACGGCGTCACCGGCATTGGCCATGTTGGTGGAGTACTCGAAACAGCGCAGTACAGCACACACGTCCCACATGGAGACTCACTCGTTGGTGGTGAAGTGGTGCTGTTCCGCAGAGCGACTCAACCGTGTGTTCTGCAGCTGAAACTCCATTATGGCCTGCTGCTGCTCGCACAGTCTCTCCAGCATGTGCAAGGTGGAGTTCCACCTTGTGGGTACGTTGCATATGAGGCGGTGAGCGGGAAGGCCGAAGTTACGCTGCAGCGCAGCCAGGCAAGCAGCAGCAGGGTGAGAGCACTGAAAGCACGCACAGACGGCCCGCATTTTCTGCAGCAGCTCTGACATATCGGGGTAATTTTTCAGGAACCTCTGCACCATCAAATTCAGCACATGCACCAGGCAAGGGATGTGTGTCAAACCGGCTAGGCCCAGAGCTGCTACGAGATTTCGCCCATTATCGCACACCACCAGGCCGGGCTTGAGGCTCAGTGGCACCAACCACTCATCGGTCTTTTGTTCCATGCTCGTCCACAGCTCCTGTGCGGTATGTGGGTTTTCCCCAAACAGATGAGTTTCAAAACAGCCTGCTGTCATTTTCCCCTGGCTGTGCTGAAGTTAGTGGTGAAGGTGTAACGCTGACCGGATGAGGAGGTGTTAGAGGAGGAAGAGGAGTAGGAGAAGGAGGCAACGAGAAACGTCCTGCAATCCTCGGTGGCGGAAGGACATGTACCAAACTGCTATCCGCCTCAGGCCCAGCCACCACTGCATTTACCTAGTGTGCAGTTAGGGAGATATAATGTCCCTGCCTGTGCTTACTGGTTCACGTATCGGTATTCAGGGTAGGGATGGCTCGTCTGGAAAAGTAGTGGCGGCTGGGAACCATAGGACTGCCATCGCCATAAGGTTTTTAAAAGTTTCCGTCTTCACCAGACGAAATGACAGCATTATTTGATGCTCTCCTCATTCTTTGAGGTCACCCACCGAACTAACACGGATTAACTATATTAATTTCCTTGTCACGGATGCAGTGCAGGTGTACCTCGCACAAACAATGGGTATATGTCACCCACGGAACTAACAGACAGATTAACTATTATATTTTTGTGTCAGGGGTATCAGGATTGGGCATTGCACCCACAAAAAAATCGCTATAGTTCACCCACAGAATTAACAGACAGATTAATTATTATATTTCTGTGTCAGCGGTGCAAAGCTGGTGTATTGCACCCACAAAACACAATGTCTTTATGATCTGGCAGGGTACATTGGAGGCCTTAATACCAATAAATACAATATCCATCTTACTTTCAATCATGATTTGAAGAAGATTGATTTTCTGGATGTTACTATTAAGTGTGATGACTTTAGCTTTCTACAGACAGACGTTTATCGGAAAGAGACCTCCGCATGAATGCATTATTACATACATGCATCATTCTCCCATCCCCCACAGACGATTAGAGGGATTCCAACTGGCCAATTTATCAGAATTAGGCGGATTTGCTCAAATGATGAAGATTTTGAACATCAGGTCGATATTTTAAAACAACGATTTCTTGAAAGAGAATACAGTAAGAGATCTATTAAGAGATCACACAGCAGAGCTATCTGGTCCATCCAAGACCAATGAAGGACTCAAGAGATACGGTGAGATATATTACTAACTACCATACACAATGGGAAAACATGCGCTCCTTAACCCCTTCAGGACCCTGCCATTTTTCACCTTAAGAACCAGGCCATTTTTTTGCAAATCTGACCAGTGTCACTTTATGTGGTGATAACTTTCAAACGCTCTTACTTATCCAGGCCCTTCTGAGATTGTTTTCTCGTCACATATTGTACATGAAGTAAATTTGTGGTAAATTTGAGTCAAAATATTTCATTTTCATTTATAAAAAAATACCAAATTTACCAAAAATGTGAAAAAAATTCGCAATTTTCATTTCTCTGCTTTTAAAACAGATACCTCCTAAATATTTAAAACAGATACCTCCTAAAATAGTTATTACTTTACATTTCCTATACGTCTACTTCATGTTTGGATCATTTTGTAAATGACATTTTCTTTTTTTGGGACGTTAGAAGGCTTAGAAGTTTAGAAGCAAATCTTAAAATTTTAGAGTACATATGATTTTTGGTTGCTCTATATTACACTTTTTGTGAGGTAAGGTAACCGTTTTTATTTTTTGTTTTTTTACAATGTTCATCTGACAGGTTAGATCATGTGGTATTTTTATAGAGCAGGACGTGACAATACCAAATATGACTACGTTTGTTTCAGTTTTACATAATAAAGCATTTTTGAAAAAAATGTTTTTTTTTTGTGTCTTCATATTCTGAGAGCCATAGTTTTTAAATTTTTTTGGTGATTGTCTTAGGTAGGGGCTCATTTTTTGTGGGATGAGGTGACGGTTTGATTGGAACTACTTTGGGGGACATACGCCTTTTTGCTTGCTTGGTGTTACACTTTTTGTGATGTAAGGTGACAAAAAAAAAATTCTATCGCGTTTGATGAGGGGATGGATCATGTGATATTTTTATAGAGTCGGTCATTACGGACACGGCAATACCCGATACAAATGTAGCAGGGGTAAGACTCCAACCCTTAAAGGGGTTCTGCAGTTTGATACAACTGATGATCTATCCTCAGGATAGATCATCAGCATCTGATCGGCCGGGGTTTGACACCCGGGACCCCCGCCGATCAGCTGTTTGAGAAGGCAGCGGCGCTGCAGCAGCGCCGCGGCCTTCTCACTGTTTTCCTCTGCTAGAGCTCCATTCAGTGAACAGAGCTTAGCCTCGCCCACGCCATTTGGATACAAGTCGTGACGTCACTGGGCGGGGCTCTAGCAGAGGAAAACAGTGAGAAGGCCGCGGCGCTGCTGCAGCGCCGCTGCCTTCTCAAACAGCTGATCGGCGGGGGTCCCGGGTGTCAGACCCCGGACGTCAGATTCTGATGATCTATCCTGAGGATAGATCATCAGTTGTATCAAACTGCAGAACCCCTTTAACTCAAATTTCATTATCTCATCGCGTCTTGAAACAAAAGCCATTAAGAAGCAATTGCTTAACCAGTTTAGGTAACTATAGTTTAAATAACACATCTCAGAAAGCAGGAGTCTTAACCCTGCTACATCTGTATGTCTGTTTTTCTTTTCTTTTTTCACAATTTAATGTGTTTTATTTTGGGATTTTTTTTTAATTATGAAAAACACTTTTTTTTAACCTTTTTTTTACTTTTTACTTTTGTCCCACTCTGGGACTTCAACTTCTAAGGTCTGATTCCCTCTGCAGTGCATTACAATACAACCTGTATTGTAATGCATTGGCTGTCCACTTTTATGCTGACAGCCTACCTGTGAGACCCAGCCTAAGGGCTTCCGTAGGAGGCAAGCCCCTATGCTTATGGAAGGCATCGGGCTTGCCTTCTCTGCCATCGGTTTCCCACCACTACAGCACCCGTATCCTCCGCGAACCCTCTACATCCCGCAGTCAGCTTTGACAGTGGCATACAAGGGGTTAATACGCTGGCATCTGTGTCTTCACCGATGCCGGCGTATACAGCAGGGTCTGCCGGGTCCGTGCCGCTGATCAGGCGGGCACAGCTTCTGCATCCGCCCGATGAGCCTGCCATACATGTATGTCGCTGGTCCTTAAGTCACGTCCAGCTGGGACGTACATGTACGGCAAGGTTCCTTAAGGGGTTAATGGAGAGATTTTGGCCTATCTTAAGAGCAGACCCTATTCTGGAGAAATACCTGATCCCCTATTCAGCTTTAGTAGCCAGGAGGTCAAGAAGTCTTATTACCAGCCAAAAAAGGCTGGGGAGTTCTTTGGATCAAAAGGGCCGAAATGGGGTTGCACCCTATGTGGCAAGTGCATTGCATGCCAAAATATAATACGGGCTACGGATTTCATAGATTCAGCTCATATAAAAACATTTCAGATTACACATAACATTACTTGCACTACCAAGGCTGTGATATATTATGCTACGTGCCCATGCCCCAAGATCTATACTGGTTTGACCACTATAGAGTTAAAGACGCGTGTCAGTGAAGACGTCCGTGGTATAGTTAAGGCAAGAGAGAATGAAGACCTGGTCAATCTCAAGGCAAGAGAGGATGAAGACCTGGTCAATCTCAAGGCAAGAGAGAATGAAGACCTGGTCAATCTCAAAGCAAGAGAGGATGAAGTGAATCTAGGCAGGTAGTCAAGTCAATCTGGGCAGGGATAGACCTGGTATCTGAGCAGGAGGATGAGACCGATCTCTCAAGGCGGAGAGTGCGATCAGGTCAATCTCAAGGCAGAGGATGAAGACCTGGTCAATCTCAAGGCAAGAGAGGATGAAGACCTGGTCAATCTCAAAGCAAGAGAACAGCGGTCTCCGGTCAATCTCAAGGCAAGAGAGGATGAAGAATTCGATCAATCTCAATGCAGAGGAGAAGACCTGGTCAATCTCAAGGCAAGAGAGTGATGAAGACCTAGTCAATCTCAAGGCAAGAGAGGATGAAGACCTGGTCATCTCAAGGCAAGAGAGGATGAAGACCTGGTCAATCTCAAGGCAGTGATGAAGACTCAATAATCTCAAGGCAAGAGAGGATGAAGACCTGGTCAATCTCAAGGCCAGAGAGGATGAAGACCTGGGTCAATCTCAAGGCAAGAGAGGATGAAGACCTGG
>JAKVIS010004903.1:0-13009 GCA_033119425.1 Bufotes viridis
CTGTCCTATGTACTGGGTGTAATCCTCAGTATCTGCTCTTATTCTGTATATATATATATATATATATATATATACTGCACAGTACCACTTCTTCTGTATACTGGGTGTAATCCTCAGTATCTGCTCTTATTCTGTATATATACACTGCACAGTACCACTTCTCCTGTCCTGTATACCGGGTGTAATCCTCAGTATCTGCTCTTATTCTGTATATATACACTGCCAGTACCACCTCTCCTGTCCTGTATACCGGGTGTAATCCTCAGTATCTGCTCTTATTCTGTATATATACACTGCACAGTACCACTTCTCCTGTCCTGTATACTGGGTGTAATCCTCAGTATCTGCTCTTATTCTGTATATATACACTGCACAGTACCACCTCTCCTGTCCTGTATACCGGGTGTAATCCTCAGTATCTGCTCTTATTCTGTATATATACACTGCACAGTACCACCTCTCCTGTCCTGTATACTGGGTGTAATCCTCAGTATCTGCTCTTATTCTGTATATATACACTGCACAGTACCACTTCTCCTGTCCTGTATACTGGGTGTAATCCTCAGTATCTGCTCTTATTCTGTATATATACACTGCACAGTACCACTTCTCCTGTCCTGTATACTGGGTGTAATCCTCAGTATCTGCTCTTATTCTGTATATATATACACTGCACAGTACCACTTCTCCTGTCCTGTATACTGGGTGTAATCCTCAGTATCTGCTCTTATTCTGTATATATATATACACTGCACAGTACCACTTCTCCTGTCCTGTATACCGGGTGTAATCCTCAGTATCTGCTCTTATTCTGTATATATACACTGCACAGTACCACTTCTCTGTCCTGTATACTGGGTGTAATCCTCAGTATCTGCTCTTATTCTGTATATATATACACTGCACAGTACCACTTCTCCTCTCCTGTATACCGGGTGTAATCCTCAGTATCTGCTCTTATTCTGTATATATATACACTGCACAGTACCACTTCTCCTGTCCTGTATACTGGGTGTAATCCTCAGTATCTGCTCTTATTCTGTATATATTATATATATATATACACTGCACAGTACCACTTCTCCTCCTGTCCTGTATACTGGGTGTAATTCTCAGTATCTGCTCTTATTCTGTATATATACACTGCACAGTACCACTTCTCCTGTCCTGTATACTGGGTGTAATCCTCAGTATCTGCTCTTATTCTGTATATATATACACTGCACAGTACCACTTCTCCTGTCCTGTATACTGGGTGTAATCCTCAGTATCTGCTCTTATTCTGTATATATATACACTGCACAGTACCACTTCTCCTGTCCTGTATACTGGGTGTAATCCTCAGTATCTGCTCTTATTCTGTATATATACACTGCACAGTACCACTTCTCCTGTCCTGTATACTGGGTGTAATCCTCAGTATCTGCTCTTATTCTGTATATATATACACTGCACAGTACCACTTCTCCTGTATACTGGGTGTAATCCTCAGTATCTGCTCTTATTCTGTATATATATACACTGCACAGTACCACTTCTCCTGTCCTGTATACTGGGTGTAATCCTCAGTATCTGCTCTTATTCTGTATATATATACACTGCACAGTACCACTTCTCCTGTCCTGTATACCGGGTGTAATCCTCAGTATCTGCTCTTATTCTGTATATATACACTGCACAGTACCACTTCTCCTGTATACTGGGTGTAATCCTCAGTATCTGCTCTTATTCTGTATATATATACACTGCACAGTACCACTTCTCCTCTCCTGTATACCGGGTGTAATCCTCAGTATCTGCTCTTATTCTGTATATATATACACTGCACAGTACCACTTCTCCTGTCCTGTATACTGGGTGTAATCCTCAGTATCTGCTCTTATTCTGTATATATATATACACTGCACAGTACCACTTCTCCTCCTGTCCTGTATACTGGGTGTAATCCTCAGTATCTGCTCTAATTCTGTATATATACACTGCACAGTACCACTTCTCCTGTCCTGTATACTGGGTGTAATCCTCAGTATCTGCTCTTATTCTGTATATATATACACTGCACAGTACCACTTCTCCTGTCCTGTATACTGGGTGTAATCCTCAGTATCTGCTCTTATTCTGTATATATATACACTGCACAGTACCACTTCTCCTGTCCTGTGTACTGGGTGTAATCCTCAGTATCTGCTCTTATTCTGTATATACACTGCACAGTACCACTTCTCCTGTCCTGTATACTGGGTGTAATCCTCAGTATCTGCTCTTATTCTGTATATATATACACTGCAAAGTACCACTTCTCCTGTATACTGGGTGTAATCCTCAGTATCTGCTCTTATTCTGTATATATGGACACTGCACAGTACCACTTCTCCTGTCCTGTATACTGGGTGTAATCCTCAGTATCTGCTCTTATTCTGTATATATATACACTGCACAGTACCACTTCTCCTGTATACTGGGTGTAATCCTCAGTATCTGCTCTTATTCTGTATATATATACACTGCACAGTACCACTTCTCCTGTCCTGTATACTGGGTGTAATCCTCAGTATCTGCTCTTATTCTGTATATATATACACTGCACAGTACCACTTCTCCTGTCCTGTATACTGGGTGTAATCCTCAGTATCTGCTCTTATTCTGTATATATACACTGCACAGTACCACTTCTCCTGTCCTGTATACTGGGTGTAATCCTCAGTATCTGCTCTTATTCTGTATATATACACTGCACAGTACCACTTCTCCTGTCCTGTATACTGGGTGTAATCCTCAGTATCTGCTCTTATTCTGTATATATACACTGCACAGTACCACTTCTCCTGTCCTGTATACTGGGTGTAATCCTCAGTATCTGCTCTTATTCTGTATATATATACACTGCACAGTACCACTTCTCCTGTCCTGTATACTGGGTGTAATCCTCAGTATCTGCTCTTATTCTGTATATATATACACTGCACAGTACCACTTCTCGTCCTGTATACTGGGTGTAATCCTCAGTATCTGCTCTTATTCTGTATATATATACACTGCACAGTACCACTTCTCCTGTCCTGTATACTGGGTGTAATCCTCAGTATCTGCTCTTATTCTGTATATATATACACTGCACAGTACCACTTCTCCTGTCCTGTATACTGGGTGTAATCCTCAGTATCTGCTCTTATTCTGTATATATACACTGCACAGTACCACTTCTCCTGTCCTGTATACCGGGTGTAATCCTCAGTATCTGCTCTTATTCTGTATATATATACACTGCACAGTACCACTTCTCCTGTATACTGGGTGTAATCCTCAGTATCTGCTCTTATTCTGTATATATATACACTGCACAGTACCACTTCTCCTGTCCTGTATACTGGGTGTAATCCTCAGTATCTGCTCTTATTCTGTATATATACACTGCACAGTACCACTTCTCCTGTCCTGTATACTGGGTGTAATCCTCAGTATCTGCTCTTATTCTGTATATATATACACTGCACAGTACCACTTCTCCTGTATACTGGGTGTAATCCTCAGTATCTGCTCTTATTCTGTATATATATACACTGCACAGTACCACTTCTCCTGTCCTGTATACTGGGTGTAATCCTCAGTATCTGCTCTTATTCTGTATATATATACACTGCACAGTACCACTTCTCCTGTCCTGTATACTGGGTGTAATCCTCAGTATCTGCTCTTATTCTGTATATATACACTGCACAGTACCACTTCTCCTGTCCTGTATACTGGGTGTAATCCTCAGTATCTGCTCTTATTCTGTATATATACACTGCACAGTACCACTTCTCCTGTCCTGTATACTGGGTGTAATCCTCAGTATCTGCTCTTATTCTGTATATATATACACTGCACAGTACCACTTCTCCTGTCCTGTATTCTGGGTGTAATCCTCAGTATCTGCTCTTATTCTGTATATATACACTGCACAGTACCACTTCTCCTGTATACCGGGTGTAATCCTCAGTTTCTGCTCTTATTCTGTATATATATACACTGCACAGTACCACTTCTCCTGTATACTGGGTGTAATCCTCAGTATCTGCTCTTATTCTGTATATATATACTGCACAGTACCACTTCTCCTGTCCTGTATACTGGGTGTAATCCTCGGTATCTGCTCTTATTCTGTATATATACACTGCACAGTACCACTTCTCCTGTCCTGTATACTGGGTGTAATCCTCAGTATCTGCTCTTATTCTGTATATATACACTGCACAGTACCACTTCTCCTGTATACCGGGTGTAATCCTCAGTTTCTGCTCTTATTCTGTATATATATACACTGCACAGTACCACTTCTCCTGTATACTGGGTGTAATCCTCAGTATCTGCCCTTATTCTGTATATATATACACTGCACAGTACCACTTCTCCTGTCCTGTATACCGGGTGTAATCCTCGGTATCTGCTCTTATTCTGTATATATACACTGCACAGTACCACTTCTCCTGTCCTGTATACTGGGTGTAATCCTCAGTATTTGCTCTTATTCTGTATATATATACACTGCACAGTACCACTTCTCCTGTCCTGTATACTGGGTGTAATCCTCAGTATCTGCTCTTATTCTGTATATATATACACTGCACAGTACCACTTCTCCTGTTCTGTATACTGGGTGTAATCCTCTGTATCTGCTCTTATTCTGTATATATATACACTGCACAGTACCACTTCTCCTGTCCTGTATACTGGGTGTAATCCTCAGTATCTGCTCTTAGTCTGTATATACATACACTGCACAGTACCACTTCTCCTGTATACTGGGTGTAATCCTCAGTATCTGCTCTTATTCTGTATATATATACACTGCACAGTACCACCTCTCCTGTCCTGTATACCGGGTGTAATCCTCAGTATCTGCTCTTATTCTGTATATATACACTGCACAGTACCACTTCTCCTGTCCTGTATACTGGGTGTAATCCTCAGTATCTGCTCTTATTCTGTATATATATACACTGCACAGTACCACTTCTCCTGTATACTGGGTGTAATCCTCAGTATCTGCTCTTATTCTGTGTATATACACTGCACAGTACCACTTCTCCTGTCCGGTATACTGGGTGTAATCCTCAGTATCTGCTCTTATTCTGTATATATACACACTGCACAGTACCACTTCTCCTGTCCTGTATACGGGGTGTAACCCTCAGTATCTGCTCTTATTCTGTATATATACACTGCACAGTACCACTTCTCCTGTCCTGTATACTGGGTGTAATCCTCAGTATCTGCTCTTATTCTGTATATATATACACTGCACAGTACCACTTCTCCTGTCCTGTATACTGGGTGTAATCCTCAGTATCTGCTCTTATTCTGTATATATATACACTGCACAGTACCACTTCTCCTGTATACTGGGTGTAATCCTCAGTATCTGCTCTTATTCTGTATATATATACACTGCACAGTACCACTTCTCCTGTCCTGTATACCGGGTGTAATCCTCAGTATCTGCCCTTATTCTGTATATATATACACTGCACAGTACCACTTCTCCTGTATACTGGGTGTAATCCTCAGTATCTGCTCTTATTCTGTATATATATACTGCACAGTACCACTTCTCCTGTCCTATATACTGAGTGTAATCCTCAGTATCTGCTCTTATTCTGTATATATATACACTGCACAGTACCACTTCTCCTGTCCTGTATACTGGGTGTAATCCTCAGTATCTGCTCTTATTCTGTATATATATACACTGCACAGTACCACTTCTCCTGTATACTGGGTGTAATCCTCAGTATCTGCTCTTATTCTGTATATATATACACTGCACAGTACCACTTCTCCTGTCCTGTATACTGGGTGTAATCCTCAGTATCTGCTCTTATTCTGTATATATATACACTGCACAGTACCACTTCTCCTGTCCTGTATACCGGGTGTAATCCTCAGTATCTGCTCTTATTCTGTATATATATACACTGCACAGTACCACTTCTCCTGTCCTGTATACCGGGTGTAATCCTCAGTATCTGCTCTTATTCTGTATATATATACACTGCACAGTACCACTTCTCCTGTCCTGTATACTGGGTGTAATCCTCAGTATCTGCTCTTATTCTGTATATATATATATACACTGCACAGTACCACTTCTCCTGTCCTGTATGCTTGGTGTAATCCTCAGTATCTGCTCTTATTCTGTATATATATACACTGCACAGTACCACTTCTCCTCTCCTGTATACTGGGTGTAATCCTCAGTATCTGCTCTTATTCTGTATATATATACACTGCACAGTACCACTTCTCCTGTCCTGTATACTGGGTGTAATCCTCAGTATCTGCTCTTATTCTGTATATATATATATATATATATATATCTACACTGCACAGTACCACTTCTCCTGTCCTGTATACTGGGTGTAATCCTCAGTATCTGCTCTTATTCTGTATATATATACACTGCACAGTACCACTTCTCCTGTCCTGTATACTGGGTGTAATCCTCAGTATCTGCTCTTATTCTGTAAATATATACACTGCAGAGTACCACATCTCCTGTCCTGTGTACTGGGTGTAATCCTCAGTATCTGCTCTTATTCTGTATATACACTGCACAGTACCACTTCTCCTGTCCTGTATACTGGGTGTAATCCTCAGTATCTGCTCTTATTCTGTATATATATACACTGCACAGTACCACTTCTCCTGTATACTGGGTGTAATCCTCAGTATCTGCTCTTATTCTGTATATACACTGCACAGTACCACTTCTCCTGTCCTGTATACTGGGTGTAATCCTCAGTATCTGCTCTTATTCTGTATATATATACACTGCACAGTACCACTTCTCCTGTATACTGGGTGTGGCAAACCTAGCCACTTCAGTATAGCAAAGACTGGGTTCATGTGTTCATTTTGCCCTCTGGAACACTGAGGGCATTCGTATGCTGGTTTCATGATCAGATGTTGTATGCCACACATCCCATCCCCTCAGCCTGGAAGATAACTCCATTAACCTTGTATCCATTGTGTTTCATGGAACAATACCCCCTGGAGAATTGTCCATTGTCTAATCAGGAACTGGTTACAGGCCACACGACATCTCCCCTCGGCCTAGGTGATAACCGCATTAATATTGTATTCATTGTGTTGCTACTGAACAACCAGACGAATGCTCAGCAGGTCACTGATTACATTGTAGGTTAAGTTCAACAGAGTCCACCAGGAGAAAACCCCTGGAATGTCTTTATGGAAACCCCTTGCATGGGGACGTGTATATAAACTGTTATATTGCAATAAAAGTTAGTTGACTCCCAGGCTATGTGTCGTCTAGTCCTTGGGAGGAAGGGATCCTTGTAACGCTACCTGGATTATTGTATGCTGTTCCAGTCTGCCAGCGGAGATACCGTGGATTATACCATTACTCCGCTACAATTGGTGGCAAGCGACGGGATTCAAACCTCACAGCAGTCCGTGGTTCGGCAGTTACAGACACTTGGAAAATTTGCCATTTTCGTATGGAACCGAAAGGAAAGGGTAGGTGAATATACCCGAACGGACAGTGAATGGGGACAGACTATACCAACTTGAAACGGGCCACACTAAAAGAACTATTGGAAGCAAGGGGAATTATTGCCAGCAATAAAACCAAAGCTACCCTTATTGCTGAACTCATGGAGGGAGACCAGGCAGCTGCTGCAGCACCTCTTCGGGACAGCACACAGAATGAGTTTGGAAGAGAACTCCAAAGCAGACTGGCCTTCTTCCCAGGTACGCCTCCCACAGAAACCTTGGAAAGGATTATGGCGGATGTCCACGAATACATAATGGAAAAGCAGCGGGCAGACCGGAGGTCCAGAGAGGGCCCCCAACCCCACCACACATAGTACCAGGGAAACCTAAAATCCCATACCATGCTTTTAAAAACTATGTGGAGACCGAGGACATCGATGGCTACTTGCATGACTTTGAGAGGTTATGCCAATTACATGAGATCAACGCCTCCGACCAGGTACCTCTGCTGGTGGGTAAGCTAGCGGGCCGGGCAGCAGAAGCCTACCGCACCATGCCAGACGAGGATAGCAGAGACTACCAGAAGGTAAAGCAGGCGATCCTGGACAGGTATGCAATTACCCCGGAGGCATACCGGCAGCGGTTCCGAGAAAGCCGAAAGACGGAGAAAGATACTCACATGGAGTGGGCACACCGCTTAACTAGGGCGGGCAAAGGTTGGGTGCAAGCCGCACAAGCAACCACAGTGGAGGACATGCTACAATTACTGCTACTGGAGCAATTCTTCCAGGGGTTAACCCCAGATTTACAAAACTGGCTGAGGGATCGGAAACCGCGCATCTTAACGGACGCAGCCAGGTGGGCAGATGAGTACCAAGATGCCAGGAGGGCGCAGCGGGCACAGGCACGATCCATCTTGGGAGCTGCTAACACATCTCCCACCATTACCCCCGCCCCAGCCCTACGTCCCGGTGGTGGGAACTACCAAACCCCTCCACGGTACAACAATGCCCGATCTTTCATCAGGTGCCACACGTGTAACCAGCAGGGCCACATGCAGAGAGACTGTCCCAGGAACAGAAACCGCTCCACGTGGAATACTCCAACTAATTCCCTGCAAACCGGGCAGCAGTACACTGCTACCAGAATGAGCCTCGACAACCTTTCTTCGGGATCCGGGCTAATGAAGAACCTTGGGCACACTCCACGAGGTCAACCCAGTACAAGCGGCCGCAGACAACCGACAGGGGCACCGCCAAGGGGTACGCGTAGAGGGCAAACGCCTTCAGGGTCTGCGCGATTCTGGGGCCACCATAACCCTAGTTCGCAATCACCTAGTCCCCAAGCACCAGCTCACTGGAGAATATGTGGCCGTCCGGGTGGCAGGGGAGCTATTTACAAAATTCCCACTGCTAAAGTCCATTTGGATTGGGAAGCGGGGTCGGGGAATGTGGAAGTGGGCCTCATGCAGGACTTACCAGCTGATGTCATCCTGGGTAACGACTTGGGGAGCTGACCTCCGCTTTGTTCCTCCACACCTCGCGCAGGAAGCGCTACCCGTTGTAACACGGCAGCAGGCCCACACCACCGCATCTTCTGAACACTCTGAGGCTCCGGTAAGTAACAGTACTGACCCCCTTTCGTCCCTGGGCTCCCCTTAGAATTTGGTACTGAAGTAGTCACCGACCCGTCCCTGCAGGTATACCGGGATAGGGTTACACAGAATCCGGCAGGGGTGGAGGGGGAAAGATTCGGTTGGGAGAAAGGATTATTGTATAGATATGCTGAAAAGGTAGTAGCAGGATCTGTACCCATGGCCCTCACGCAATTAGTCGTGCCCAGAAAGTACAGGCAAGAGTTATTACGTATTGCCCATGACATTCCTTTATCAGGACATCTAGGCGTCAGTCGGACGAAGCATCGTTTGACCCAAAACTTCTTCTGGCCAGGGGTCTCCAAAGATATTCGACAGTATTGCCAAACTTGTGACACATGCCAGAGAGTAGGGAAGAGAGGGGACCGGTACAAGGCAAAAATGCACTCCCTACCCATAATAGATGAACCCTTCAGTAGAGTGGCAGTAGATATAATCGGACCCCTAGCGAAACCCAGCCCGTCGGGGAAAAAGTATATACTGACCGTAGTGGACTATGCCACCCGGTACCCAGAGGCCGTAGCCCTAACTAATATCCATGCGGAAACTATAGTGGATGCCCTAATCCGGATATTCTCCAGGATGGGGTTCCCCAAAGAGATTATCTCAGACCGGGTACCCAATTCACTGCCGAGGTCACTCATCAGTTATGGAGAACATGCGGGTGAAACCTATTGTAAACTCAGCGTATCACCCCCAGTCCAATGGGCTCTGTGAACGGTTCAACGGAACCCTAAAGCAAATGCTCCGCACATTCATGGATACCCAGAAGGACTGGGAGAGGTTTCTTCCCATCTACTCTTCGGCACCGCGAGGTACCCCAAGAGTCCACGGGGTTCTCGCCATTCGAATTGCTATTCGGAAGGAGAGTACGAGGTCCCTTAGACCTCATTAGGGAACACTGGGAGGGAACGGTCACCAGTAATGGTACCCCTATCGTCCCATATGTACTAGAGTTCCGGGAGCGCTTGGAGACCCTAATCCAGACGGTACGGTCCAATCTTCAGGCGGCCCAGCAACGACAGCGCAGATGGTACGATAGGGGAGCCAGGGACCGCAGTTTTCAAATAGGGCAAAAGGTGTTAATCTTGAAGCCAGTCCAAAATGACAAACTGCAGGCCTCCTGGCAAGGCCCGTATAAGGTGGTGGAACAGGTATGTGACACCACCTATATCATTGCCCCATGTACCGGAGCCGGTGGTAGACGCATGCTCCACGTTAACCTGCTGAAACCCTATCACGAGCGGACCGAGGAAGTAACTGCCATATGTGCCTCGGCCACTGAGGACCCGGATAATCTACCCCTACCAGACCTATTAGCCCAAGGGGGCCAACACCGAATTAGGGGAAGTACAGCTAGGAGACAGGCTGAGCACTAGAGAGCGAGCTCAAGTACTAGAGCTGATCCGGGAAAAAGGGGATACATTCTCTAACCAGCCTGGATATACTCCCGCTGGCTACCCACAGGGTAGAAACCCCAGGGCAACCCCTCTTCGACAAACCCCCTACCGCATACCAGAATCGGTAAAGGATCATATGCGGAAGGAGATTGACGAAATGCTACAACTAGGAGTGATAGAACACTCAGATAGCCCATGGGCCTCTCCGGTAGTGCTGGTGCCGAAGCTGGACGGAACCACCCGCTTCTGCGCCGACTCACCGGAAACTTAACGATAAAACCATTTCCGATGCCTACCCCATGCCCCGAATCGATGAGCTATTAGATAGAATGGCCAGGGGCCAGTACCTCACCACAATAGACTTGTGCAAAGGGTACTGGCAGATCCCACTAGCCGAGGATGCCATCCCAAAATCCGCATTTGTCACCCCGCTTGGGCTGTACCAATTCAAGGTGATGCCATTCGGGATGAAGAATGCGCCGGCTACCTTCCAGCGGATGGTGGACCGGTTACTGGACGGATCCCAGGAGTATGCTTGTGCCTATTTAGATGACATAGCGATATTTAGCAACTCCTGGGACGAACATTTGACCCATATAGGAGCCATCCTCGACCGCATCAGGGAGGCAGGTCTCACATTAAAACCCAGCAAGTGCCATGTAGGGATGGCCGAAGTGCAGTACTTAGGCCACAGGGTAGGCAGTGGGCAGCAAAAGCCGGAACCCGCTAAGATAGAGGCCGTAGCTAAGTGGCCAACCCTCGCACGAAAAACTCAGGTCTTAGCTTTTCTAGGGACTGCCGGTTATTACCGTAAATTTGTACCTAATTATAGTGCTCCTAGCCAAGCCCCCTACGGACCTGACCAAAAAGAACCTACCCAAAGTAGTGACCTGGAGCCCAGAGTGTGAGAAGGCATTCCAAGAACTGAAGACTGCCCTAATTCATGCCCCTGTACTGGCCGCTCCCGATCCCACTAAACGCTTCTCGTTCATACAGACGCTTCTATGTTTGGATTGGGAGCAGTGCTGAGCCAAGTCGGGGCCGATGGCGGCGAGCATCCAGTCGCTTACTTAAGTCGGAAACTACTACCCCGGGAAGTAAGCTATGCCGCCATCGAAAAAGAATGCCTGGCAGTGGTGTGGGCCCTCAAGAAACTACAGCCCTACTTATATGGACAACAATTTGCTTTGCTCACAGATCACAACCCGCTGGTGTGGCTAAACCGGGTGTCAGGGGACAACGCTAGACTGCTGAGATGGAGCTTGGCCCTACAGCCATTTGATTTCACCATTGTGTATCGCCCAGGGAAACAAAATGGTAACGCCGACGGGTTGTCCAGACAGACAGAACTTGAGAAATGATCTGTGAGCACTCCTCCGGACATCCTCAAGCCGATCCGTTGGGATCAGACTGTGTATGCCGGCTTGTGGTTCTGGGGGAGCATTGTGGCAAACCTAGCCACTTCAGTATAGCAAAGACTGGGTTCATGTGTTCATTTTGCCCTCTGGAACACTGAGGGCATTCGTATGCTGGTTTCATGATCAGATGTTGTATGCCACACATCCCATCCCCTCAGCCTGGAAGATAACTCCATTAACCTTGTATCCATTGTGTTTCATGGAACAATACCCCCTGGAGAATTGTCCATTGTCTAATCAGGAACTGGTTACAGGCCACACGACATCTCCCCTCGGCCTAGGTGATAACCGCATTAATATTGTATTCATTGTGTTGCTACTGAACAACCAGACGAATGCTCAGCAGGTCACTGATTACATTGTAGGTTAAGTTCAACAGAGTCCACCAGGAGAAAACCCCTGGAATGTCTTTATGGAAACCCCTTGCATGGGGACGTGTATATAAACTGTTATATTGCAATAAAAGTTAGTTGACTCCCAGGCTATGTGTCGTCTAGTCCTTGGGAGGAAGGGATCCTTGTAACGCTACCTGGATTATTGTATGCTGTTCCAGTCTGCCAGCGGAGATACCGTGGATTATACCATTACTCCGCTACACTGGGTGTAATCCTCAGTATCTGCTCCTATTCTGTATATATATACACTGCACAGTACCACTTCTCCTGTCCTGTATACTGGGTGTAATCCTCAGTATCTGCTCTTATTCTGTGTATATATACACTGCACAGTACCACTTCTCCTGTATACCGGGTGTAATCCTCAGTATCTGCTCTTATTCTGTATATATATACACTGCACAGTACCACTTCTCCTGTCCTGTATACTGGGTGTAACCCTCAGTATCTGCTCTTATTCTGTATATATATACACTGCACAGTACCACTTCTCCTGTCCTGTATACCGGGTGTAATCCTCAGTATCCGCTCTTATTCTGTATATATACACTGCACAGTAACGCTTCTCCTGTCCTGTATACTGGGTGTAATCCTCAGTATCTGCTCTTATTCTGTATATATACACTGCACAGTACCACTTCTCCTGTT
>JAKVIS010004904.1:0-13030 GCA_033119425.1 Bufotes viridis
GATTTCAGTTACGTATTTGCTGACCATGTGATGTGGCGTCATCACAGGTCCTTTAGATCATAGATGCTGCAGGAAAGAGAGGACAGATCGCGACTACGCGATCAAGTAGCTAAGAGTAAGTTAACTTTTATTATTTTTAACCCTTCCTCTTCATTTAACAATGCATTCTTTATTAAGAATGCTATTATTTCCCCTTATAACCATGTTATAAGGGAAATAATAGATTGGAGTCCCATTGCTAAGCAACAATGTGGGAAAATCGCAACGCATCTGCACTTGCTTGCGGATGCTTGCGATTTTCCCGCAGCCCATTCACTTCTATGGGGCCTGCGTTGCGTGAAAACGCAGAATATAGAACATGCTGCGATTTTCACGCTAGCGCAGAAGTGATGCGTGAAAATCACCGCTCATGTGCACAGCCCCATAGAAATGAATGGGTCCGGATTCAGTGCGGGTGCAATGCGTCCTCCTCACGCATTGCACCCGCGCGGAAAACTCGCCCGTGTGAAAGGGGCCTTAGTCATTGTGAGGGATGGATGCTCCGACTAACTGGACATAAAGGTTAGTTGAGGCCAAGAAGGGGCATCCTAGACCTAGACAACCATCTGTCTGGACCCTAAAAATAAAAACCTTTAAAAAAGTCAAACATTTTTTTCATCAACATTTTCTGACAGCCATAACTTTTTTATATTTCGCTCTACAGAGCTGTATAAGGGCTTGTTTTTTGCAGAATGAAATTTAGACTTTATTGATATCATATATGTGGTCTTTCAAGAGGTCATGAGTAGTGATGTCGCGAACATAAAACTTTCCGTTCGCAAATGGCGAACGCGAATTTTCGCAAATGTTCGCGAACATGCGAACATTGCGAACCGCCAGAGACTTCAATAGACAGGCGAATTTTAAAACCCACAGGGACTCCTGGCCACAATAGTGATGGAAAAGTTGTTTCAAGGGGACTAACACCTGGACTGTCGCATGCCGGAGGGGGATCCATGGCAGAACTCCCATGGAAAATTACGTAGTTGACGCAGAGTGTGGTAAGTTGAATTCGCAATGCGATTAATATAACCTGCATTAATCGCATTGCGAATTCAACTTAGATCTGAGTTCCTAATGGTTGAATGACAACCATTAGGAACTCAGATCTAAGTTGTAATCGCAATGTGAATAATATAACCTGTATTAATTGCATTGCGATTACAACTTAGATCTGAGTTCCTAATGGTTGTATTGCTAGAATATAACGAAGATTGAGAATATAGCGCTATATTCTCAATCTTCGTTATATTCTAGCAATACAACCATTAGGAACCCAGCTCTAAGTTGAATTTGCAATGCGATTAATACAGGTTATATCAATCGCATTGCGATTGCAACTACATAAACTGCAGCTTCAGAATGAATCTAAGATGGATGCCGTCCTTGCTTTTTGATAGGAGGTGGGAGGGTCTGGGAGGGAGACTGATGTACTAGCCCTAAAAAGGGCTTTTTGGGGTGCTGTCAGGACGCTGTCCTTAAAGCAGAGATCTGATGAGTCTTTTAGGACTGGAGTGGACACTGAATACACTAGCCTAGCTATCGATTTCCCTATTAAATCAGCAGCAACTACACTCTCCCTCCTCTCACTAAGACTGCAGCTTCCGAATGGATCTAAAATGGATGCTGTCCAGGAGATGGGAGGGAGGTTATGCTGATTGGCTGGAATGTGTCTGCTGACTTTGAGGTACAGGGTCAAAGTTTACTCAATGATAGGGGGTGGACCGAACATCGCATATGTTCGCCCGCCGCGACGAACGCGCACAAGCTATGTTCGCCGGGAACTGTCCGCCGGTGAATAGTTTGGGAGTCTGGGACATCTTATTTGCGAATTCAATTTAGAGCTGGGTTCCTAATGGTTGTATTGCTAGAATATAACGAAGATTGAGAATATAGCATTATATTCTCAATCTTCGTTATATTCTAGCAATACAACCATTAGGAACTCAGATCTAAGTTGTAATCGCAATGCGAATAATACAAGTTATATTAATCGCATTGCGATTTACAATTACTAAAACTGCAGCTTCAGAATGAATCTAAGATGAATGCTGTCCTTGCATTTAGATAGGATGTGGGAGGGTCTGGGAGGGAGGGTATGCTGATTGGCTATAATGTGTCTGCTGACTGGGCGGTACAGGGTCAAAGTTTGCTCAATGATAAAGTATACGGGCGAATGCGAACATCGAATATGTTCGTCCACCGCGGCGGACGCGAACAAGCTATGTTCTCTGGGAACTGTTCGCCAGCGAATAGTTCGGGCCATCTTTAGTCATGGGGAAGGACCTGTATTGAGTGGTCTGAAATGAGTAGATTGTGTTATATACTGGAGAGTGAATCTGGATCGCACCTCCTCAACACTATGCTTTTGATGTAATGACTGTCTCAGCATGATTACGTGGCGTATCCGCCAAATATGTAATACATAGTATGCTGTGCATAAGAGGCATTAGTATACAGTTTGATCAAAGAGCATAGGCCCACTTTCCACGACAAGGAAGCCTCTGCAAGTGGGAAACTACTCTAACCTATAAATGGCGCAGCCGTGCGCGTGACCACCGGCGCCCCAGCACCGCACCAGCAGCAGACAGCGGGACCCAGGAGCCACACAGCGACCCCACTGTGCAGCAAAGCCTCCTTGGCTCTGGGACCCACCGCCCCGCCAGCACAGCACTGAGGCAGCAATGGCAGACACGCAGTACTGCACCATGTGAGCGAGTGCAAAGAGCTCATCCAGTCACGACGCTCAGGAAATGCATCTGAGAGATAGTAGGAGTTTATAAACCCCT
This sequence comes from Bufotes viridis, assembly GCA_033119425.1. Classification (NCBI taxonomy): domain Eukaryota; kingdom Metazoa; phylum Chordata; class Amphibia; order Anura; family Bufonidae; genus Bufotes; species Bufotes viridis. The sequence goes on from JAKVIS010004904.1 coordinate 2,829, forward strand.
TGTAGCTAAGGCTAATTAAAAACACCTAGTCCAAATGGGGAGGAGTGCTGATACCAGAGGGAGGAAAAAGAAAACAAATAATTACAATATATACTGGAGAGTGAATCTGGATCGCACCTCCTCAACACTATGCTTTTGATGTAATGACTGTCTCAGCATGATTACGTGGCGTATCCGCCAAATATGTAATACATAGTATGCTGTGCATAAGAGGCATTAGTATACAGTTTGATCAAGAGCATAGGCCCACTTTCCATGACAAGGAAGCCTCTGCAAGTGGGAAACTACTCTAACCTATAAATGGCGCAGCCGTGCGCATGCGACCACCGGCGCCCCAGCACCACACCAGCAGCAGACAGCGGGACCCAGGAGCCACACAGCGACCCCACTGTGCAGCAAAGCCTCCTTGGCTCTGGGACCCACCGCCCCGCCAGCACAGCACTGAGGCAGCAATGGCAGACACGCAGTACTGCACCATGTGAGCGAGTGCAAAGAGCTCATCCAGTCACGACGCTCAGGAAATGCATCTGAGAGATAGTAGGAGTTTATAAACCCCTTGTAGCTAAGGCTAATTAAAAACACCTAGTCCAAATGGGGAGGAGTGCTGATACCAGAGGGAGGAAAAAGAAAACAAATAATTACAATATATACTGGAGAGTGAATCTGGATCGCACCTCCTCAACACTATGCTTTTGATGTAATGACTGTCTCAGCATGATTACGTGGCGTATCCGCCAAATATGTAATACATAGTATGCTGTGCATAAGAGGCATTAGTATACAGTTTGATCAAGAGCATAGGCCCACTTTCCACGACAAGGAAGCCTCTGCAAGTGGGAAACTACTCTAACCTATAAATGGCGCAGCCGTGCTTGCGACCACCGGCGCCCCAGCACCACACCAGCAGCAGACAGCGGGACCCAGGAGCCACACAGCAACCCACTGTGCAGCAAAGCCTCCTTGGCTCTGGGACCCACCGCCCCGCCAGCACAGCACTGAGGCAGCAATGGCAGACACGCAGTACTGCACCATGTGAGCAGTGCAAAGAGCTCACCAGTCACGACGCTCAGGAAATGCATCTGAGAGATAGTAGGAGTTTATAAACCCTTGTAGCTAAGGCTAATTAAAAACACCTAGTCCAAATGGTAGATTGTGTACTGTACCCAGTGTGTGGAAATTTTATCACTTGGAATAAAGACAACATTTTAGAAGCTGTATTTTCAATTTTTCCCTCTTAAAATTGCCACAGCCGTGTCCAGGGTGCATCCGTGCTTCTGGTGATTGCCGGTGAGAGCTTCCTTTCTTTCTCTACCCAGTTTCTTCTACATATTTATGGTATGTACGACTTTTTGATCACTGATATTACATTTTTTTGGGGGGAAGTTAATAAAAACCTGCAAATCATGTTTTTTTCCCATTATGGTGATCAGCGCACAGGAAATTTTTATTAATATTTTGGTAGTTCAGACATTTTCAGATGCGACAATACTTTATATGTTTTTTGTTTATATAACCTTATTAGTGATGAGCGAGCATGCTTAGCCGGCGCTTGGCTTTACTCAGCTGAGCACCACGTGTGTTTGTCGCATTGCTCTAGTCTCCTCCCCACACATTTGGCGCCTTCTAAGCAGCCAATCGAGGTCCAAGTAATTCCCCTCAGAGTAAGGCCATAGCCATGTTAGTGGGGTTTTTATACTGCCCTGGCATTTTAGGGGTCCTAAAGCGTGAGAATCCAAATGTGTAAAAATGGCCTGTGAAATCCTAAAGGTACTCATTGGTTTTAGGGCCCCTTTGCGCATCTTGGCTGCAAAAAAGTGTCACACATGTGGTATCGCCGTACTCAGGAGAAGTAGGGCAATGTGTTTTAGGGTGTATTTTTACATATACCCATACTATGTGTGAGAAATATCGCTCATGCTGACAACTTTTTAAAAAATTTATTCAAAGTTGTCAATTTGCAGAGATATTTCTCTCACCCAGCATGGGTATATGTGAAATACACCCCAAGCTTGCCCTACTTCTACTGAGTACAGCGATCCACATAGTGACACTTTAGCTGCCAAGATGCATAAGGACTTAAGTCTAATGAGTACCTTTTAGGAAGGGCATTTTACGCATTTTTCTTCTCACGCTTTAGGGCCCCTAAAATGCCAGGGCAGTATAAATACCCCACATGTGACCCCATTTTGGAAAGAAGACACCCCAAGGTATTCTCTGAGGGGCATAATGAGTCCATGAAAAATTTAACTTTTTGTCAAAAGTTAGCGGAAAGGGAGACTTTGTGAGAAAAAACAATAAAAATCAATTTCCACTAACTTGTGCCAAAAAAATCTTCTATGAACTCACCATGCCCCTAATGGAATACCTTGGGGTGTCTTCTTTCCAAAATGGGGTCACATGTGAGGTATTTCTACTGCCCTGGCATTTTAGGGGCCCTAAAGCGTGAGAAGAAAAATGCGTAAAAATGCCCTCCTAAAGGTACTCATTGGAATTTGGGCCCCTTTGCGCATCTTGGCTGCAAAAAGTGTCACTCATGTGGTATCGCCGTACTCAGGAGAAGTAGGGCAATGTGTTTTGGGGTGTATTTTACATATACCCATGCTGGGTGAGAGAAATATCTCTGTAAATTGACAACTTTGAATAAAAAAATGTAAAAAGTTGTCGTTTGCAGTGATATTTCTCACACGTAGCATGGGTATATGTAAAAATACACCCCAAACACATTCCCTACTTCTCCTGAGTACTGGCATACCACATGAGTGACACTTTTGCAGCCTGAGTGCAAGGGACAGCTAAAACTAATGAGTACCTTTAGGATTTCTGAGCCATTTTATGCATTTGGTTCTCACGCTTTAGAACCCTAAAATGCCAGGTAGTATAAATACCCACATGTGACCCATTTTGGAAAGAAGACACCCCAAGGTATTCCGTGAGGGCATGGCATGAGTCCTCAGAATTTTTATTTTTGGCACAAGTTAGCGGAAATTGATATATTTTTTATTTTATTTTGTTTTTACAAAGTCTCATATTCCACTAACTTGTGACAAAAAATAAATTTTACATGAACTCACCATACCCTCACGGAATACCTTAGGGTGTCTTCTTCAAATGGTCATGTGGGGATTATACTGTCCTGGTATTTTAGGGGCCCCTAAAGCTTGAGAAGAAGTCTGGAATCCAAATGCGTAAAAATGCTCTGTGAAATCCTAAAGGTACTCATTGGTTTTAGGGCCCTTTGCGCACCCAGGCTGCAAAAAGTGGCACACATGTGGTATCGCCGTACTCAGGAGAAGTAGGGCAATGTGTTTTGGGGTGTATTTTTATATATACCCATACTTTGTGTGAAAAATATCTCTGTAAACAACAACTTTTAAAAATTTTATACAAAGTTGACAATTTACAGAGATATTTCTCTCACCCAACATGGGTATATGTAAAAATACACCCCAAAACACATTGCCCTACTTCTCCTGAGTACGGCGATACCACATAAGTGACACTTTTTTGCAGTCTGGGTGCGCAAAGGGGCCCAAATTCCAACGAGTACCTTTAGGTTTTACATGGCGGCTCACAATTTAGCCCCGCCCAAAATGCCAGAACAGTAAACACACCCCACAAATGACCCCATTTCGGAAAGTAGGCACCCCAAGGTATTCACTGAGGGGCATAGTGAGTCCGTCTGAGATTTTTTTTTTTTTTGCCAGAAGTTATCAGAAATTTAAACTTTTTTTTCTTTTTTTTTCTCAGAAAGTGTCATTTTCCGCTAACTTGTGAAAAAAAATGAAATGATACATGAACTCACCATGCCCCTCCGCGAATACTTTGGTGTGTCTTCTATCTAAAATGGTGTGATTTGGGGGGTATTTATACTATCCTGAGATTCTAGCACCTGAAGAAACATGACAGGTGCTCAGAAAGTCAGAGCTGCTTCAAAATGCTGAAATTCACTTTTTTGCACCATAGTTTGTAAACGCTATAACTTTTACCCAAACCAATAAATATACACTTATTGGACTTTTTTTTTTATCAAAGACATGTAGAACAATAAATTTAGAGAAAAATTTATATAGAAATGTATTTTTTTTTTAAAACAGAACGTGAAAAATGTCATTTTTTGCAAAAATGTCGTTAAATTTGTATTAATGGCAAAAAAAGTAAAAATGTCAGCAACAATGACATACCACCAAATGAAAGCTCTATTAGTGAGAAGAAAAGGAGGTAAAATTCATTTGGGTGGTAAGTTGCATGACGGAGCAATAAACGGTGAAAGTAGTGTAGTGCAGAATTGTAAAAAGTGGCCTGGTCATTAAGGGTGTTTAAGCTAGGGGGGCTGAAGCGGTTAAAAGAACTAACAGTCCTTTTAAGGACTACAGTGAGTGTTTGACAGCAGTGCAGTACCTTTTTTTTTTTTTTAAAGTAGGGGTTTGCTTTAGCACTATCAGGGACACGCGTCACCAGGTAGGGACAGATGGTGCAGAGCTTGAAAATAGCTTTTTTAACTACCCAAACCTCTCAAAGACAGAAAGATTTCAGATTAGTCAAATCTACAATACGCCATCATAAAGCAGTGTGTTGGGCAGATATGATAAAAAGGAGCTTATTCACTATGGTGTTCCTGGTACTGAGATATCCACTGCACCATCATAAAGCAGTGTGTTGGGCAGACATTATAAAAAGGGGCTTATTCACTATGGTGTGCCTGGTACTGAGATATCCACTGCACCGTCATAAAGCAGTGTGTTGAGCAGACATTATAAAAAGGGGCTTATTCACTACAGTATGCCTGGTACTGAGATATACACTGCACCATCATAGAAATTATTTTTTCTGGGGAAATTAACCTAACTTGTGCCACATATTAACCTAACTTGTGCCACATCTGTGTGTGCGTTCAATCTGCAACCGTTATATTAATTACCCCAGCAGAGAGTGATTTATATTTTGGCCATAGTTAACTAGTTTTGGGCACATCTGTGTGTGCGTTTAGGCTGCTACCGTATATACAGTATTCCAGCAGAGCATTTTATTTGGGACAAATTTGTATCCAATATAGAACTATATCCGAATAAAGGGTGTATATTAAAAATGACATTCTCTTGGGCCTAGTGTAGTGGACAAAATCTGTATTTTTTTGTATCCTCTACCTTACTGCATCTCAATAGAGTGTGTATCGTAAAAATTACATTATCTTGGGCCTAGTGTAGTTGCCAAAATCTGTATTTTTCTATATCCAGTACCGAACTGCATGTCAATACAGTGGGTATCGTAAAAATTACTTTCTCTTGGGCCTAGTTTAGTGGCCAAAATCTGTATTTTTTGTATCCAGTACCTTACTGCATGTCAATACAGTGTGTATTGTACAAATTACTTTCTCTCGGGCCTAGTATGGTGACCAAAATCTGTATTTTTCTGTATTCAGTACCTTACTGCATGTCAATACAGTGCGCATCGTAAAAATTACTTTCTCTTGGGCCTAGTGTAGTGGCCAAAATCTGTCTTTTTCTGAATCCGGTACCGAACTGCATATCAATACAGTGTGTATCGTAAAAATTACATTATCTTTGGCCTAGTGTAGTGGCCAAAATCTGTATTTTTCTGTATCCAGTACTTTACTGCATGTCAATACAGTGTGTATCGTAAAAATTACTTTCTCTCGGGCCTAGTGTAGTGGCCAAAATCTGTCTTTTTCTGAAACCGGTGCTGAACTGTGTCAATACAGTGTGTATCATAAAAAAATAACATTATCTTTGGCCTAGTGTAGAGGCCAAAATCTGTATTTTTCTATATCCAGTACAGAACTGCATGTCAATACAGTATGTATCGAAAAAAATACATTATCTTGGGCCTAGTGTTGTGCCAAAAATCTGTATTTTTCTGTATCCAGTACCAAACTGCATGTCAATACAGTGTGTATGGTAAAAATTACTTTCTCTCGGGCATAATGTAGTGGCCAAAATCTGTATTTTTCTGTATCCAATACCTTACTGCATGTCAATACAGTGTGTATCGTACAAATTACTTTCTCTCGGGCCTAGTATAGTGACCAAAATCTGTATTTTTCTGTATCCAGTACCGAACTGTCTTGCATCAGAAAACTGTGTCTTTACCAGACAGTAAAACAATCTGCGCCACATCGACAGACAAAACCATTAATATGAAGAAGGCGAGCACAAAGGGACGGGGAAGTGGTCGGGATGCTGATGGTGCAAGAAGAGGTAGTGGTCCTGGGCGCAATGAAACTGTGCCTGCTGCCAGTGCACCAGAAAAAAACTAAAAAATCCACCTTACCCAGCTTCATGTCCAACTTAGCTGTGCGGCACAGGACAACACTATCCAAGTTGGACCAGTGCAAACAGGTGGTCGGTTGGATTTCAGAAGATAATGCTTCCAGTTGGTTAAGCACCACCCTCTCTTCCACTAAGACCAGTCTCTGTAGCCAATAGTCTGGTCATTAGTCAATCGAATTTCTCACTCTGATCCTCCTTCTTCCCACCATGTCTCGTTTGGCCAAACAAGTGATCCCACACTCTTATATTCACATGACCTCTTTTCATCGCCAGTACTTGGTTGGCTCTCTCGCCAAGCACCCTTGAAGAGGTACCTGAGATATTGTGCCCCGATTCCCAACCCCTGAAGCCTTCACAGTCTCAAGAAGACGACAGTGGTTAATGGCAATCATTCGTTCACGAGGTGGATGATGATGAGACACAGTTGTGAATCACTTAGGTTGTGGTTAGGTCAAGTCCGGAGGATGAGCAAAGTAAGGAAGTGGAAGAGGAGGTGGTGGACAATGAGGTCACTGACCCAACATGGGAAGGTAAAATGCCGAGCTAGGACAGCAGTACCGAGGGGAAGGGATCCTCAGCCCCACAACAGTCTGTAAGAGGCAGTGGGGTTGCAAAAGGGATACGTCGGCCCACACCAAACAGGCCTGCAACTGTTACACTGAGCACCCCCATGTGTAAATCAACCTTACCAAGGGGTAGGTGTTCCGCAGTATGGTGCTTTTTTGAGGAATGTCAAAAGAGTGGTAGTTTGCAACCTGTGCCATACCAAAATGAGCCAGGGCATGAACACTAGCAATCTCACCGCCACCAGCATGATCTGCCACATGGCATCCAAGCACCCTAATAAGTGGGTCGAATGCCTGGGTCCACACTCTGGGTCTGCGGGTCCTACCACTGCCTCCTCTTCCCCTGTGCTACGCACTGCTGGCAAATGACCTATGTCCATCAGGGTCTCCGCCAGCAGCTTTGTTACTGGGTCCAAGCCCCACTTCTCCTTCGCCGCCTCCTTCTCCACTTCCACTTCCAACAGCAGTCAGCCATCAGTCACTATCTGGAAGCAGTTTAGCACTGCTATGGGTAAGCATCAACAGGCCATACTGAAGCTGATCTGCTTAGGGGACAAATAGCATACAACCGCAGAGCTGTGGCAGGGTATAAGGGACTAGACTAAGGAGATACTAGAGAAGGCGTTCCGCTTGTGTGCCTATTTCCGAATGTCATCCAAAACTTCAGCCAGTCTGTTAACGCTGCAGAAGCGCTTGCGGCTTCCAGCTCACCGAATGTTGTGCGATGTGAGCACGCGGTGGAACTCTACATTGTACATATTGGTCAGGCTTTGTGAGCAGCATAGGGCAGTTGTGGAATACCAGCAGCAACATGGTCATCCCCTTTCCAGTCAACTTCGACTACTCTCGACCGAGGAGTGGGCATTGATGTCAGACCTATGTGAGGTTTTATAAAACTTTGATGAATCCACACAGATGGTTATTGGCGATAGCGCTATTATCAGCGTAACTATCCCACTGCTGTGTCTACTCAAGCGATCGCTGCTCATAAACCCTTCTCGACCCCCGCTACAAAGAGAACTTCTCATCTCTCATTCCTGTGGTGGAGAGGATGAGTAAAACGGTGCAATACCAGAAGGTACTTGTGGACAGATGGCTCCAAAATTTTCCATCTGCCAATGCGGCCGCCAGAGTCCGTACTTACTTAGGCAACCAAGGAATGGAAACAAGGGGAACACACAGTAGTTCTAACAGAAGCAGGGGAACACTTTCCAAGGCATAGGACACTTACATGACACCCCGCCAGCAACCTCACCCTGAAGTGTGGCCTACTGCTACAAGTAGGGAAAAGTTTTGGAAGATGGTGAAGGAATACATTGCAGACCAAGTTAGCGTCCTAAATGATCCCTCAGTACCTTACAACTACTGGGTGTCCAAGCTGGACACATGGCACGAACTTGCGTTCTACGCTTTGGAGGTTCTAGCCTGCCCTGTCACCAGCGTATTGACTGAGTGTGTATTTAGTGCTGATGGTGGCATTATAACAGATAAGCTTATCCACTTGTCCACTGACAATGCTGACAGGTTGACTCAGATAAAAATGAACAAGGCCTGGATTGCTCCTGACTTCTCCACTCCACCAGAGGAAAGATGAGCTAATGAGGAACAAAAACGCAATTTAAATGTATGCTTTATAATGTACTCAATCCACAAGATTCAGATGCACCCTTTTCACCGCAAAAAAATAGGGTATATTGTTGAATCTTGTTTTCTCATCCGCCTCCTCCTCCGCCTCCTCTTCCATACAGAATATATATGCCCTCACTACAAAGTTTTGTAGGGTTCACTCGGCTTCAGGCCCTCGTCTCTAATGTTTTATACGGTCTGCTCATCTTTAGTCCATCACTGCAATGTTTTAAGGGGTTTGCTCACCTTCAGTTCCTCACCTCCAATGTTTTATACGGTCTGCTCACCTGTAAGCCATCACTGCAATGTTTTATGGGGTTCGCTCACCTTCAGGCCCTCACTACAATTCTTTATAGGGTCTGCTCACCTTCAGGCCCTCAACTATAATGTTTTAGAGGGTCACCAGCAGGCCCTTGCTCCAAATGTTTTTGAGGGTCACCAGCAGACCATCAATCATAATTTTTCAAAGGTGTGTATGATGTCCTCTTTTATGTGTAACAAAAGGTATATTGGAGTGCTGGTTCCTTGATATTTTTGCCAGATCTTTCACTTACTGCATAGGCTTTATGAGTGTAGCAGTGTACCAGAACAATTGTAGCACCATGTGAATGAGGTTCACATGGTGCTACAATTTATGTTATATACAAGCTGTATCGGAGTGCTTCTTCTTTCTAATTGTTGGAAGCATTTGCACTGTATATACAGTTGATTATACAGGAAAGAATGTTTCCTAACAATTTTACCTCTTAAAACAGTTTTTTTTTTTTTTTTTTTGAGGGGGCGGGATTTTGGGCGTAATTTTGTCTCTATGTAAAAGTGGTGGACAACTGGGACAATATGGTTCCCAGCAGCAACATTGCAGTCCAAGATGCACCCAGACATGGTCCCCCTTCTGTTCCAGATCCATTTCGGTGGTGTTTCTGTCACTTTTTGACCGTTTCCAATAAACCAGTCACCCTCCCCTCTAACGAGGAGGGGGTGCCTGGTTGTCTCCCGTTGACTTCCATTATACTCGGGTGCTTGGCCATGCGCATGAATATCGCTTTGTGTTCGGCCTGAATTCCTGAACACCCAAACACTGCTTGCTCATCACTAATCTTTATATGTAAAACTTGTAAAGTGGGGTGATTTAAATTTTATAGGGTCATTTATCAAACTGGTGTAAAGTAGAACTAGCTTAATTATCTATAGCAACCAATCAAATTCCACCTTTTATTTTTCAAAGGAGAAATCAAAAATGAAAGTTGGAATCTGATTGATTGCTATAGGTTCAAATTTACGCCAGCTTGATAAATTACCCCATTAATATTTTATTTTAGTTTTTTTTTTACTTTTACAGTGACAACTTTTAACCCTCTTAGGGGCCTAGAACCTGGGATCTTTTGATCCCTTGTTCTATTTACCCCAAAAGAGATCTATTAGGGTGAATATAATTTTGATCCGCTTCTTGCTGAGCTGTGCCTCATGCTCATGTAGCAGGGAGGTTAAAAGCATCCAGGCTGCCATTTTAACCAATTAGAACCCTGCGATTTGACTGCAGGGGCTCTGATCAGAAGGCAGAGTGATCCGCATACCACTGCCTTACCTCACAGAATTGATTCTACAAAGTGTGTTGATTGCAACATTTGAGGGGTTAAATTATGGGGTTCAACGGGATCGCCATTCCCCGTCATTGCAGCCAAGTGTCAGCTATATGATAGATTCCCTCTTCCACTGTGACGTT
>JAKVIS010004905.1:0-13081 GCA_033119425.1 Bufotes viridis
ATATATTTTGTTCTGGGGTAAAATTCACTTGCCAAAATAGCAATACCCTGAATCTAGTGTCCCAGCACCGGCTGGCAAAGTATAATAGTGTCCGTCAAAACATATATTTTGTTCTGGGGAGAATTAATTGCCAAAATAGCCATACCCTGAATCTGGTGTCCCAGCACTGGCTGGAAAAGTATATTAGTGTTTGCCAAAACATATATTTTGTTCTGGGGTGAAATTCACTTGCCAAAATAGCAATACCCCTGAATCTGGTGTCCCAGCACTGGCTGGACAAAGGATAATAGTGTCCACCAAAACATTTATTTAGTTCTGGGGTGAAATTCAATTGCCAAACTAGCAATACCCTGATTCTGGTGTCCCAGCACTGGCTGGCAAAGTATAATAGTGTCCGCCAAAACATATATTTTGTTCTGGTGTGAAATTCAATTTCGAAAATAGCAATACCCTGAATTTGGTATCCAGCAGTTGCAGGCCTAGTTTAAATCTGTCCGTAACAGGGTATATTTTGTTCTGAGGTGAAATTCCATTGCCAAAATAGCAATACCCTGAATCTGGTGTTCCAGCACTGGCTAGCAAAGTATATTAGTGTCCGCCAAAACATATATTTTGTTCTGGGGTAATGATTCACTTGCCAAAATAGCAATACCCTGAATCTGGTGTCCCAGCACTGACTGGCAAAGTATAATAGTGTCCGCCAAAACATATATTTTGTTCTGGGGTGAAATTCAATTGCCAAAATAGCAATACCTTGAATCTGGTGTCCCAGCAATGGCTGGCAAAGTATAATAGTGTCCGCCAAAACATATATTTTGTTCTGGAGTGAAATTCAATTGCCAAAATAGCAATACCCTGAATTTGGTGTCCAGCAGTTGCAGGCCTAGTTTAAATCTGTCTGTAACAGGGTATATTTTTGTTCTGCGGTAAAATTGCTTTGCCAAAATAGCAATACCCTGAATCTGGTGTCCCAGCACTGGCTGGCAAAGTATAATAATGTGTACGCCAAAACATATATTTTGTTCTGGGGTGAAATTCAATTACCAAAATAGCAATACCCTGAATTTGGTGTCCAGCAGTTGCAGGCCTAGTTTAAATCTGTCTGTAACAGGGTATATTTTGTTCTGCGGTAAAAATTCCTTTGCCAAAATAGCGATACCCTGAATCTGGTGTCCCAGCACTGGCTGGCAAAGTATAATTGTGTCCGCCAAAACATATATTTTGTTCTGGGGTAAAATTCACTTGCCAAAATGGCAATACCCTTAATCTGGTGTCCCAGCACTGGCTGGCAAAGTATAATAGTGTCCGCCAAAACATATATATTGTTCTGGGGTAAAACTCACTTGCCAAAACAGCAATACCCTTAATGTGGTGTCCCAGCACTGGCTGGCAAAGTATAATAGTGTCCGCCAAAACATATATTTTGTTCTGGGGTAAAATTCACTTGCCAAAATAGCAATACCCTGAATCTGGTGTCCCAGCACTGGCTGGCAAAGTATAATAGTGTCCGCCAAAACATATATTTTGTTCTGGGGTGAAATTCAATTGCCAAAATAGCAATACCCTGAATTCTGGTGTCCCAGCACTGGCTGGCAAAGTATAATAGTGTCCGCCAAAACATATATTTTGTTCTGGGTTGAAATTCAATTACCAAAATAGCAATACCCTGAATTTGGTGTCCAGCAGTTGCAGGCCTAGTTTAAATCTGTCTGTAACAGGGTATATTTTGTTCTGCTGTAAAATTCCTTTGCCAAAATAGCAATACCCTGAATCTGGTGTCCCAGCACTGGCTGGCAAAGTATAATAGTGTCCGCCAAAACATATATTTTGTTCTGGGGTGAAATTCAATTGCGAAAATAGAAATACCCTGAATTTGGTGTCCAGCAGTTGCAGGCCTAGTTTAAATCTGTCTGTAACAGGGTACATTTTGTTCTGCGGTAAAATTCCTTTGCCAAAATAGCAATACCCTGAATCTGGTGTCCCAGCACTGACTGGCAAAGTATAAAAGTATCTGTCAAAACATATATTTTGTTCTGGGGTAAAATTCACTTGCCAAAATAGCAATACCCTGAATCTAGTGTCCCAGCACCGGCTGGCAAAGTATAATAGTGTCCGTCAAAACATATATTTTGTTCTGGGGAGAAATTCAATTGCCAAAATAGCAATACCCTGAATCTGGTGTCCCAGCACTGGCTGGCAAAGTATATTAGTGTTTGCCAAAACATATATTTTGTTCTGGGGTAAAATTCACTTGCCAAAATAGCAATACCCTGAATCTGGTGTCCCAGCACTGGCTGGAAAAGGATAATAGTGTCCACCAAAACATTTATTTAGTTCTGGGGTGAAATTCAATTGCCAAAATAGCAATACCGTGATTCTGGTGTCCCAGCACTGGCTGGCAAAGTATAATAGTGTCCGCCAAAACATATATTTTGATCTGGTGTGAAATTCAATTGCCAAAATAGCAATACCCTGAATCTGGTGTTCCAGCAGTTGCAGGGCTAGTTTAAATCTGTCCGTAACAGGTTAAATTTTGTTCTGAGGTGAAATTCCATTGCCAAAATAGCAATACCCTGAATCTGGTGTCCCAGCACTGGCTGGAAAAGTATAATAGTGTCCGCCTAAACATATATTTTGTTCTGGGGTAAAATTCAATTGCCAAAATAGCAATACCCTGATTCTGGTGTCCCAGCACTGGCTGGCAAAGTATAATAGTGTCCGCCAAAACATATATTTTGTTCTGGGGAGAAATTCAATTGCCAAAATAGGAATACCCTTAATCTGGTGTTCCAGCAGTTGCAGGCCTAGTTTAAATATGTATGTAACAGGGTATATTTTGTTCTGGGGTGAAATTCCATTGCTAAATGAGCAATACCCTGAATCTGGTTTCCCAGCACTGGCTGGCAAAGTATAATAGTGTCCGCCAAAACATATATTTTGTTCTGGGGTAAAATTCACTTGCCAAAATAGCACTACCCTGAATCTGGTGTCCCAGCACTGACTGGCAAAGTAAAATTGTGTCTGGCAAAACATATATTTTGTTCTGGGGTAAAATTCACTTGCCAAAATAGCAATACCCTGAATCTGGTGTCCCAGCACTGGCTGGCAAAGTATAATAGTGTCTGCCAAAACATATATTTTGTTCTGGGGTAAAATTCACTCGCCAAAATAGCCATACCCTGAATCTGGTGTCCTAGCACTGGCTGGAAAAGGATAATAGTGTCCGCCTAAACATATATTTTGTTCTGGGGTGAAATTCAATTGCCAAAATAGCAATACCCTGATTCTGGTGTCCCAGCACTGGCTGGCAAAGTATAATAGTGTCCGCCAAAACATATATTTTGTTCTGGGGTGAAATTCAATTACCAAACTAGCAATACCCTGAATCTGGTGTCCCAGCAATGGCTGGCAAAGTATAATAGTGTCCGCCAAAACATATATTTTGTTCGGGGTGAAATTCAATTGCGAAAATAGCAATACCCTGAATTTGGTATCCAGCAGTTGCAGGCCTAGTTTAAATCTGTCCGTAACAGGGTATATTTTGTTCTGGGGTGAAATTCCATTGCCAAAATAGCAATACCCTGAATCTGGTGTTCCAGCACTGGCTAGCAAAGTATATTAGTGTCCGCCAAAACATATATTTTGTTCTGGGGTAATGATTCACTTGCCAAAATAGCAATACCCTGAATCTGGTGTCCCAGCACTGGCTGGCAAAGTATAATAGTGTCCGCCAAAACATATATTTTGTTCTGGGGTGAAATTCAATTGCCAAAATAGCAATACCCTGAATCTGGTGTCCCAGCACTGGCTGGCAAAGTATAATAGTGTCCGCCAAAACATATATTTTGTTCTGGGGTGAAATTCAATTGCCAAAATAGCAATACCCTGAATTTGGTGTCCAGCAGTTGCAGGCCTAGTTTAAATCTGTCTGTAACAGGGTATATTTTGTTCTGCGGTAAAATTCCATTGCCAAAATAGCAATACCCTGAATCTGGTGTCCCAGCACTGGCTGGCAAAGTATAATAGTGTCCGCCAAAACATATATTTTGTTCTGGGGTGAAATTCAATTGCCAAAATAGCAATACCCTGAATCTGGTGTCCCAGCAGCTGACTGGCAAAGTATAAATTGTGTCTGGCAAAACATATATTTTGTTCTGGGGTAAAATTCACTTGCCAAAATAGCAATACCCTGAATCTGGTGTCCCAGCACTGGCTGGCAAAGTATAATAGTGTCCGCCAAAACATATATTTTGTTCTGGGGTAAAATTCACTTGCCAAAATAGCAATACCCTGAATCTGGTGTCCTAGCACTGGCTGGCAAAGTATAATAGTGTCCGCCTAAAACATATATTTTGTTCTGGGGTGAAATTCAATTGCCAAAATAGCAATACCCTGATTCTGGTGTCCCAGCACTGGCTGGCAAAGTATAATAGTGTCCGCCAAAACATATATTTTGTTCTGGGGTGAAATTCACTTACCAAAATAGCAATACCCTGAATCTGGTGTCCCAGCACTGGCTGGCAAAGTATAATAGTGTCCGCCAAAACATATATTTTGTTCTGGGGTGAAATTCAATTGCCAAAATAGCAATACCCTGAATCTGGTGTCCCAGCACTGGCTGGCAAAGTATAATAGTGTCCGCCAAAACATATATTTTGTTCTGGGGTGAAATTCACTTGCCAAAATAGCAATACCCTGAATCTGGTGTCCCAGCACTGGCTAGGCAAAGTATAATAGTGTCCGCCAAAACATATATTTTGTTCTGGGGTGAAATTCCATTGCCAAAATAGCAATACCCTGAATCTGGTGTCCCAGCACTGGCTGGCAAAGTATAATAGTGTCCGCCAAAACATATATTTTGTTCTGGGGTGAAATTCAATTGCCAAAATAGCAATACCCTGAATTTGGTGTCCAGCAGTTGCAGGCCTAGTTTAAATCTGTCTGTAACAGGGTATATTTTGTTCTGCGGTAAAATTGCTTTGCCAAAATAGCAATACCCTGAATCTGGTGTCCCAGCACTGGCTGGCAAAGTATAATAGTGTACGCCAAAACATATATTTTGTTCTGGGGTGAAATTCACTTACCAAAATAGCAATACCCTGAATTTGGTGTCCCAGCAGTTGCAGGCCTAGTTTAAATCTGTCTGTCAACAGGGTATATTTTGTTCTGGGGTAAAATTCCTTTGCCAAAATAGCGATACCCTGAATCTGGTGTCCCAGCACTGGCTGGCAAAGTATAATAGTGTCCGCCAAAACATATATTTTGTTCTGGGGTAAAATTCACTTGCCAAAATGGCAATACCCTTAATCTGGTGTCCCAGCACTGGCTGGCAAAGTATAATAGTGTCCGCCAAAACATATATATTGTTCTGGGGTAAAACTCACTTGCCAAAACAGCAATACCCTTAATGTGGTGTCCCAGCACTGGCTGGCAAAGTATAATAGTGTCCGCCAAAACATAAATTTTATTCTGGGGTCAAATTCAATTGCCAAAATAGCAATACCCTGATTCTGGTGTCTCAGCACTGTCTGGCAAAGTATAATAGTGTCCGCCAAAACATATATTTTGTTCTGGGTTGAAATTCAAGTACCAAAATAGCAATACCCTGAATTTGGTGTCCAGCAGTTGCAGGCCTAGGTTAAATCTGTCTGTAACAGGGTATATTTTGTTCTGCGGTAAAATTCCTTTGCCAAAATAGCAATACCCTGAATCTGGTGTCCCAGCACTGACTAGCAAAGTATAATAGTGTCCGCCAAAACATATATTTTGTTCTGGGTTGAAATTCAATTACCAAAATAGCAATACCCTGAATTTGGTGTCCAGCAGTTGCAGGCCTAGGTTAAATCTGTCTGTAACAGGGTACATTTTGTTCTGCGGTAAAATTCCTTTGCCAAAATAGCAATACCCTGAATCTGGTGTCCCAGCACTGACTAGCAAAGTATAATTGTGTCCGCCAAAACATATATTTTGTTCTGGGTTGAAATTCAATTACCAAAATAGCAATACCCTGAATTTGGTGTCCAGCAGTTGCAGGCCTAGGTTAAATCTGTCTGTAACAGGGTACATTTTGTTCTGCGGTAAAATTCCTTTGCCAAAATAGCAATACCCTGAATCTGGTGTCCCAGTACTAGCTGGCAAACTATAATAGTGTCCGCCAAAACATATATTTTGTTCTGGGGTAAAATTCACTTGCCTAAACAGCAATACCCTTAATGTGGTGTCCCAGCACCGGCCTAGCAAAGTATAATATTGTCCGCCAAAACATATATTTTGTTATGGGGGAAATTCAATTGCCAAAAGAGCAATACCCTGAATCTGGTGTCCCAGCACTGGCTGGCAAAGTATAATAGTGTCCGCCAAAACATATATTTTGTTCTGGGGTAAAATTCACTTGCCTAAACAGCAATACCCTTAATGTGGTGTCCCAGCACTGGCTGGCAAAGTATAATAGTGTCCGCCAAAACATATATTTTGTTCTGGGGTAAAATTCACTTGCCAAAATGGCAATACCCTGAATCTGGTGTCCCAGCACTGGCTGGCAAAGTATAATAGTGTCCGCCAAAACATATATTTTGTTCGGGGTGAAATTCAATTGCGAAAATAGCAATACCCTTAATGTGGTGTCCCAGCACTGGCTGGCAAAGTATAATAGTGTCCGCAAAAACATATATTTTGTTCTGGGGTGAAATTCAATTGCCAAAATAGCAATACCCTGAATCTGGTGTCCCAGCACTGGCTGGCAAAGTATAATATTGTCCGCCAAAACATATATTTTGTTCTGGGGTGAAATTCAATTGCCAAAATAGCAATACCCTGAATCTGGTGTCCCAGCAATGGCTGGCAAAGTCTAATAGTGTCCGCCAAAACATATATTTTGTTCTGGGTTGAAATTCAATTACCAAAATAGCAATACCCTGAATTTGGTGTCCAGCAGTTGCAGGCCTAGTTTAAATCTGTCCGTAACAGGGTATATTTTGTTCTGGGGTGATATTCCATTGCCAAAATAGCAATACCCTGAATCTGGTGTTCCAGCACTGGCTAGCAAAGTATATTAGTGTCCGCCAAAACATATATTTTGTTCTGGGGTAAAATTCACTTGCCAAAATAGCAATACCCTGAATCTGGTGTCCCAGCACTGGCTGGCAAAGTATAATAGTGTCCGCCAAAACATATATTTTGTTCTGGGGTGAAATTCAATTGCCAAAATAGCAATACCCTGATTCTGGTGTCCCAGCACTGGCTGGCAAAGTATAATAGTGTCCGCCAAAACATATATTTTGTTCTGGGTTGAAATTCAATTACCAAAATAGCAATACCCTGAATTTGGTGTCCAGCAGTTGCAGGCCTAGTTTAAATCTGTCTGTTACAGGGTATATTTTGTTCTGCGGTAAAATTCCTTTGCCAAAATAGCAATACCCTGAATCTGGTGTCCCAGCACTGGCTGGCAAAGTATAATAGTGTACGGCAAAACATATATTTTGTTCTGGTGTGAAATTCAATTGCAAAATTAGAAATACCCTGAATTTGGTGTCCAGCAGTTGCAGGCCTAGTTTAAATCTGTCTGTAACACGGTACATTTTGTTCTGCGGTAAAATTCCTTTGCCAAAATAGCAATACCCTGAATCTGGTGTCCCAGCACTGGCTGGCAAAGTATAATAGTGTCCGCCAAAACATATATTTTGTTCTGGGGTAAAATTCACTTGCCTAAACAGCAATACCCTTAATGTGGTGTCCCAGCACTGGCTGGCAAAGTATAATAGTGTCCGCCAAAACATATATTTTGTTCTGGGGAAAATTAAATTGCCAAAATAGCAATACCCTGATTCTGGTGTCCCAGCACTGGCTGGCAAAGTATAATAGTGTCCGCCAAAACATATATTTTGTTCTGGGGTAAAATTCACTTGCCAAAATGGCTATACCCTGAATCTGGTGTCCCAGCACTGGCTGGCAAAGTATAATAGTGTCCGCCAAAACATATATTTTGTTCGGGGTGAAATTCAATTGCGAAAATAGCAATACCCTTAATGTGGTGTACCAGCACTGGCTGGCAAAGTATAATAGTGTCCGCAAAAACATATATTTTGTTCTGGGGTGAAATTCAATTGCCAAAATAGCAATACCCTGAATCTGGTGTCCCAGCACTGGCTGGCAAAGTATAATAGTGTCCGCCAAAACATATATTTTGTTCTGGGGTGAAATTCAATTGCCAAAATAGCAATACCCTGAATCTGGTGTCCCAGCAATGGCTGGCAAAGTATAATAGTGTCCGCCAAAACATATATTTTGTTCGGGGTGAAATTCAATTGAGAAAATAGCAATACCCTGAATTTGGTGTCCAGCAGTTGCAGGCCTAGTTTAAATCTGTCCGTAACAGGGTATATTTTGTTCTGGGGTGAAATTCCATTGCCAAAATAGCAATACCCTGAATCTGGTGTTCCAGCACTGGCTAGCAAAGTATATTAGTGTCCGCCAAAACATATATTTTGTTCTGGGGTAAAATTCACTTGCCAAAATAGCAATACCCTGAATCTGGTGTCCCAGCACTGGCTGGCAAAGTATAATAGTGTCCGCCAAAACATATATTTTGTTCTGGGGTGAAATTCAATTGCCAAAATAGCAATACCCTGATTCTGGTGTCCCAGCACTGGCTGGCAAAGTATAATAGTGTCCGCCAAAACATATATTTTGTTCTGGGTTGAAATTCAATTACCAAAATAGCAATACCCTGAATTTGGTGTCCAGCAGTTGCAGGCCTAGTTTAAATCTGTCTGTAACAGGGTATATTTTGTTCTGCGGTAAAATTCCTTTGCCAAAATAGCAATACCCTGAATCTGGTGTCCCAGCACTGGCTGGCAAAGTATAATAGTGTACGCCAAAACATATATTTTGTTCTGGGGTGAAATTCAATTGCGAAAATAGAAATACCCTGAATTTGGTGTCCAGCAGTTGCAGGCCTAGTTTAAATCTGTCTGTAACAGGGTACATTTTGTTCTGCGGTAAAATTCCTTTGCCAAAATAGCAATACCCTGAATCTGGTGGCCCAGCACTGACTGGCAAAGTATAATAGTGTCCGCCAAAACATATATTTTGTTCTGGGGTAAAATTCACTTGCCTAAACAGCAATACCCTTAATGTGGTGTCCTAGCACTGGCTGGCAAAGTATAATAGTGTCCGCCAAAACATATATTTTGTTCTGGGGTGAAATTCAATTGCCAAAATAGCAATACCCTGATTCTGGTGTCCCAGCACTGGCTGGCAAAGTATAATAGTGTCCGACAAAACATATATTTTGTTCTGGGGTAAAATTCACTTGCCTAAACAGCAATACCCTTAATGTGGTGTCCTAGCACTGGCTGGCAAAGTATAATAGTGTCCGCCAAAACATATATTTTGTTCTGGGGTGAAATTCAATTGCCAAAATAGCAATACCCTGATTCTGGTGTCCAGCACTGGCTGGCAAAGTATAATAGTGTCCGCCAAAACATATATTTTGTTCTGGGGTGAAATTCCTTTGCCAAAATAGCAATACCCTCAATCTGGTGTTCCAGCAGTTGCGGGCCTAGTTTAAATCTGTCCGTAACAGGGTATATTTTGTTCTGGGGTGAAATTCCATTGCCAAAATAGCAATACCCTGAATCTGGTGTCCCAGCACTGGCTGGCAAAGAATAATAGTGTCCGCCAAAACATATATTTTGTTCTGGGGTAATATTCACTTTCCAAAATAGCAATAGCCTGAATCTGGTGTCCCAGCACTGACTGGCAAAGTATAAAAGTATCTGTCAAAACATATATTTTGTTCTGGGGTAAAATTCACTTGCCAAAATAGCAATACCCTGAATCTAGTGTCCCAGCACCGGCTGGCAAAGTATAATAGTGTCCGTCAAAACATATATTTTGTTCTGGGGAGAAATTCAATTGCCAAAATAGCAATACCCTGAATCTGGTGTCCCAGCACTGGCTGGCAAAGTATATTAGTGTTTGCCAAAACATATATTTTGTTCTGGGGTAAAATTCACTTGCCAAAATAGCAATACCCTGAATCTGGTGTCCCAGCACTGGCTGGAAAAGGATAATAGTGTCCACCAAAACATTTATTTAGTTCTGGGGTGAAATTCAATTGCCAAAATAGCAATACCGTGATTCTGGTGTCCCAGCACTGGCTGGCAAAGTATAATAGTGTCCGCCAAAACATATATTTTGA
Source organism: Bufotes viridis (assembly GCA_033119425.1). Taxonomy (NCBI): domain Eukaryota; kingdom Metazoa; phylum Chordata; class Amphibia; order Anura; family Bufonidae; genus Bufotes; species Bufotes viridis. Next base: position 10,202 of record JAKVIS010004905.1, read on the forward strand.
TCTGGTGTGAAATTCAATTGCCAAAATAGCAATACCCTGAATCTGGTGTTCCAGCAGTTGCAGGGCTAGTTTAAATCTGTCCGTAACAGGTTAAATTTTGTTCTGAGGTGAAATTCCATTGCCAAAATAGCAATACCCTGAATCTGGTGTCCCAGCACTGGCTGGAAAAGTATAATAGTGTCCGCCTAAACATATATTTTGTTCTGGGGTAAGATTCAATTGCCAAAATAGCAATACCCTGATTCTGGTGTCCCAGCACTGGCTGGCAAAGTATAATAGTGTCCGCCAAAACATATATTTTGTTCTGGGGTAAAATTCACTTGCCTAAACAGCATTTCCCTTAATGTGGTGTCCCAGCACTTCCTGGCAAAGTATAATAGTGTCCGCCAAAACATATATTTTGTTCTGGAGTGAAATTCAATTGCCAAAATAGGAATACCCTTAATCTGGTGTTCCAGCAGTTGCAGGCCTAGTTTAAATATGTATGTAACAGGGTATATTTTGTTCTGGGGTGAAATTCCATTGCTAAAAGAGCAATACCCTGAATCTGGTTTCCCAGCACTGGCTGGCAAAGTATAATAGTGTCCGCCAAAACATATATTTTGTTCTGGGGTAAAATTCACTTGCCAAAATAGCACTACCCTGAATCTGGTGTCCCAGCACTGACTGGCAAAGTAAAATTGTGTCTGGCAAAACATATATTTTGTTCGGGGTAAAATTCACTTGCCAAAATAGCAATACCCTGAATCTGGTGTCCCAGCACTGGCTGGCAAAGTATAATAGTGTCTGCCAAAACATATATTTTGTTCTGGGGTAAAATTCACTCGCCAAAATAGCCATACCCTGAATCTGGTGTCATAGCACTGGCTGGAAAAGGATAATAGTGTCCGCCTAAACATATATTTTGTTCTGGGGTGAAATTCAATTGCCAAAATAGCAATACCCTGATTCTGGTGTCCCAGCACTGGCTGGCAAAGTATAATAGTGTCCGCCAAAACATATATTTTGTTCTGGGGTGAAATTCAATTAACAAACTAGCAATACCCTGAATCTGGTGTCCCAGCAATGGCTGGCAAAGTATAATAGTGTCCGCCAAAACATATATTTTGTTCGGGGTGAAATTCAATTTCGAAAATAGCAATACCCTGAATTTGGTATCCAGCAGTTGCAGGCCTAGTTTAAATCTGTCCGTAACAGGGTATATTTTGTTCTGGGGTGAAATTCCATTGCCAAAATAGCAATACCCTGAATCTGGTGTTCCAGCACTGGCTAGCAAAGTATATTAGTGTCCGCCAAAACATATATTTTGTTCTGGGGTAATGTTCACTTGCCAAAATAGCAATACCCTGAATCTGGTGTCCCAGCACTGACTGGCAAAGTATAATAGTGTCCGCCAAAACATATATTTTGTTCTGGGGTGAAATTCAATTGCCAAAATAGCAATACCCTGAATCTGGTGTCCCAGCAATGGCTGGCAAAGTATAATAGTGTCCGCCAAAACATATATTTTGTTCTGGGGTGAAATTCAATTGCCAAAATAGCAATACCCTGAATTTGGTGTCCAGCAGTTGCAGGCCTAGTTTAAATCTGTCTGTAACAGGGTATATTTTGTTCTGCGGTAAAATTGCTTTGCCAAAATAGCAATACCCTGAATCTGGTGTCCCAGCACTGGCTGGCAAAGTATAATAGTGTACGCCAAAACATATATTTTGTTCTGGGGTGAAATTCAATTACCAAAATAGCAATACCCTGAATTTGGTGTCCAGCAGTTGCAGGCCTAGTTTAAATCTGTCTGTAACAGGGTATATTTTGTTCTGCGGTAAAATTCCTTTGCCAAAATAGCGATACCCTGAATCTGGTGTCCCAGCACTGGCTGGCAAAGTATAATACTGTCCGCCAAACCATATATTTTGTTCTGGGGTAAAATTCACTTGCCAAAATGGCAATACCCTTAATCTGGTGTCCCAGCACTGGCTGGCAAAGTATAATAGTGTCCGCCAAAACATATATATTGTTCTGGGGTAAAACTCACTTGCCAAAACAGCAATACCCTTAATGTGGTGTCCCAGCACTGGCTGGCAAAGTATAATAGTGTCCGCCAAAACATATATTTTGTTCTGGGGTAAAATTCACTTGCCAAAATAGCAATACCCTGAATCTGGTGTCCCAGCACTGGCTGGCAAAGTATAATAGTGTCCGCCAAAACATATATTTTGTTCTGGGGTGAAATTCAATTGCCAAAATAGCAATACCCTGATTCTGGTGTCCCAGCACTGGCTGGCAAAGTATAATAGTGTCCGCCAAAACATATATTTTGTTCTGGGTTGAAATTCAATTACCAAAATAGCAATACCCTGAATTTGGTGTCCAGCAGTTGCAGGCCTAGTTTAAATCTGTCTGTAACAGGGTATATTTTGTTCTGCTGTAAAATTCCTTTGCCAAAATAGCAATACCCTGAATCTGGTGTCCCAGCACTGGCTGGCAAAGTATAATAGTGTACGCCAAAACATATATTTTGTTCTGGGGTGAAATTCAATTGCGAAAATAGAAATACCCTGAATTTGGTGTCCAGCAGTTGCAGGCCTAGTTTAAATCTGTCTGTAACAGGGTACATTTTGTTCTGCGGTAAAATTCCTTTGCCAAAATAGCAATACCCTGAATCTGGTGTCCCAGCACTGACTGGCAAAGTATAAAAGTATCTGTCAAAACATATATTTTGTTCTGGGGTAAAATTCACTTGCCAAAATAGCAATACCCTGAATCTAGTGTCCCAGCACCGGCTGGCAAAGTATAATAGTGTCCGTCAAAACATATATTTTGTTCTGGGGAGAAATTCAATTGCCAAAATAGCAATACCCTGAATCTGGTGTCCCAGCACTG
>JAKVIS010004906.1:0-13168 GCA_033119425.1 Bufotes viridis
AGTCTAAGGCTGGGATCTAGTGGTGTAGCTTCTCAGATAAGGAGTGACAAATTGGGTCAAAGATTACCAGCCTTCTACATTTTCTCCCATTCTAGCTACTTACTTTTAGTCAATGGCTTCAGAAGAACCTTTTAAATGTAATTTAGTGTATATTTTCATTTTATTCCCACAAAGAAGTGCTCAGCTCGTCACTATATTATAGAAGTGTACATATTGTGATCATTTATATTAATGGTTCTTTACATGGGGCAGTTTCAGTCACAAATGACTACCGGCTGACCATACATAAGTTTATTCGCACATTTGTTAGGTTACTACCCAGAGCAGTGATCAGGAATGACCAGTTTCCATTCACAATCATTGACCTGCATGAAATTACCCGATTCTGGGCCATAGCGAGCACCAAATGATAAAACCAATGAATTGGCACTCTTCGTCAAGGCCTTTCTACAGTTTGCTGGAAAGTGCATGCTGTGATGCCAACCAGCGTGCCTTTTCATCCAGATTCAATCAGCAGACAAGCTGGCTCGTTTGACAGATGATCATAAGCACATTCACAGTATATGCCAATTATTCAGAATGAGCATTTGTCTAAATGTTTGTTGCCAATAATGGGCCTCATTATCATCCCGAGTAAAAGGGCCCTAAGTTAACAGTGGTTAAATAGTAGATTACGATCTACTAGTAGACCTATGATTGTGAATGAACCAGTACATCTGGTGGCATTAGAGGCAGAGCTTGTTAAGAGCTCATTTGCATCTCTTTCTTCCCAGAATTCCAGAGGAGTATGTTTGGCCTATAAGTCTCATCACACCGATTAAGGCACTTTCTCCCTAGGCCTCTTTCACATCAGCGTTTTTGCTTTCCGTCCTAGAGTTCCGTCCTCGGGGCTCTAGGACGGAAAGATACTGATCAGGATTATCCCAATGCATTTTGAATGGAGAGAAATCCGTTCAGGAGGCATCAGGATGTCTTCCGTTCAGTATGTGAACGTTTTTTGGACATTGACAAAACTGCAGCATGCTGCGGATTTGTCTCCGTCCAAAAATCCGGAAGACATGCCGCAAGGACGGATCCGGAATTAATGCCCATTGAAAAGCATTAATCCGGATCCGACTTTACGCTAAATGTCGTTTCGGCGCATTGCCGGATCCGACGTTTAGCTTTAAAGAATGGTAACCATGGCAGCCAGGACGCTACTAAAGTCCCGGCTGCCATGGTAAAGCAGCGGGGAACCGGGGGAGAAGCTACTTACCTTCTGTGCGGCGGCCGGGACGATCCTCGATGACGTCACCGGGTCCCTGCGTCGCATGGTTCACATAGCTATGCTATGTGAGCAATGCGCCGTATGGATCGCACGGCACATTGCTGACATAGCTATGTGATCATTGCGATGCAGGGACCCAGTGACGTCATCGAGGAGAGCCCCGCCTGCCGCACGGAATGTAAGTAGCTTCTCCCCCGGCTCCCCGCTTCTTTCCCATGGCAGCCGGGATTTTAGTAGCGGCCTGGCTGCCATGGTTACCTGAAAGCATATTGAAGACTGATCAGTCTTCAATATGCTTTCAGTTGTCTTGCGTTGTGACGGATCCGGCAGGCATTTCCGGCGACCGAAGTGCACTCCGGATCCTCACAACGCAAATGTGAAAGAGGCCTAAGGAGAGATAGTACCCTCCAAATCCCGAATGAACCAGTAGATCTTGTTAGGCCACCAACCTGTTTTCTCACTTCCTACAACACTGCAGTGGGAAAACAAGCCTTATTATAGAATTTTTGTAAGTCAAATGTGTAATGGAGAATCCTATATGGACTTGTGAGTCTCACCCAGTGCCTCCAGCTAGTGTGGGAACCACAACTAATATATACACTCTCAATACAGGGCAGGAGCGACAGGCAGTACAGTCTCATATGCAGAACTAATGACTATAGAACTAGTGCAGCAGATAACATGTTCCTATACCTGGTCTCCTGGCTTCTCAGAACACGTTTGGGTACTTAAAGAGGACCTTTCATGGGGATAAAAAATATAAACTAAGTATGCCTACATGTAGAGCGGCGCCCGGGGATCTCCCTGCACTTACTATTATCCCTGGGCGCCGCTCCGTTCTCCTGGTATAGGCTCCGGTATGTTCAGAGATTCGGCTCAACTGGGAGGAGCCTGTCCCTTTTTTCCTGGGCGTCTCCTTCTCCCAGGCTGTGAGCTGAGCGCTGCGATTGGCCAGCGCTACAGCCTGGGAGAAGGAGACGCCCAGGACAGAAGGGGCAGACTCCTAACAGTTGAGCCGAATCTCTGAACAAACCGGAGCCTATACCGGGAGAACGGAGCGGCGCCCAGGGATAATAGTAAGTGCAGGGAGATCCCTGGGTGCCGCTCTACATGTAGGCATAATTAGTTTATATTTTTTATCCCCATGAAAGGTCCTCTTTCATTTAAGTGAGTAGATGTTGCTTAAGCAAATCTTGGCCTTTCCTTACGTTTCCATATTTTGTCTGATTGCCCCTATCTGACTAAGAAAATATTAGCTAATTATTAATGTCATTGTTTTAGGCCTACAATTAAATTTCACTATGACCTGGGGAGACCTGCATTACCTTGGCCTTACTGGACTAGAAATTGTGGGATCCGATGGGGAAGCGTTGCCGTTAAACATGAATATTATGAAAGCCTCACCTCCAGATCTCAGTGTGCTTCCTGAGTACCAAGATGACAGCAGAACGTTAGATAAGTATGTTCAAACTCACTGGGGGAGATTTATCAAAACTGGTGAAAAGGAAAATTAGCTTAGTTGCCCACAGCAACCAATCAGATTTCAAATTTTTCAGAGCTTGTTTGGAAAATGAAAGGTAGAATCTGATCGGTTACTATGGGTCACTTAGCCAGTTCTCCTTTATACCAGTTTGATAAATCTCCCCCACTAACTATCGTTAGATCACTGTTATCATTCATTTGTACTTCTCGCTCATATCCATTCTGGTAGAGCATGGGGGGGGGGGCATTTTTATTCTTTTTTATGGAGATCCAGCATGCACCAAATTTTCACATCTTATTGAGCAGTTGTCATAATATGATGGAGCTTTAGATACGGTGCATTCAGAAAGTCTTCAGATTCTTTCACTTTTTTCACATTTTATGTTGTAGCCTTGTGCCAATTTTTTTTAAAATCCCACCGTTTCCCCATTATTCTGCACTCAGTACCCCATAGTGACAAAGGGAAAACGAAATGTTTGAAATCTTTTCTGATTTATTGAAAAAGAAAAACTAAAATCTTGCATTGACATAAGTATTCAGACACTTTACTCAGAACTTAGGCTACTTTCACACTGGCGTTTTTGGATCTGCTTGTGAGATCCGTTTCAGGGCTCTCACAAGCGGTCCAAAACGGATCAGTTTTGCCCCAATGCATTCTGAATGGATAAGGATCCGTTCAGAATGCATCAGTTTGGCTCCGTTCAGTCTCCATTCCGCTCTGGAGGCGGACACCAAAACGCTGCTTGCAGCGTTTTGATGTCCGTCTGATGGAACTGAGCCAAACGGATTGGTCCTGATACACAATGTAAGTCAATGGGGACGGATCCGTTTTCAGTGACACAACAGAAAACGGATTAGTCCCCCATTGACTTTCAATGGTGTTCAAGACGGATCCGTTTTGCCTATGTTCATGATAATACAAATGGATCCGTTCTGAACGGATGGATGCGGTTGTATTATCAGTGCGGATCCGTCTGTGCAGATACATGACGGATCCGCACAAGACGCCAGTGTGAAAGTAGCCTAAGTTGAAGCACCTTTGGCAGCAGTTACAGCCTCCAGTCTTCTTGGGTATGATACTACAAGGTTTGCACACTTGGATTTGGGGATTCTGTGTCGTTCTTTTCTGCAGATCTTCTCAATCTTTGTCAGGTTGGATAGGGACATCGTTGGACAACCATTTTCAGATGTCACTAAAGATGTTTGATTTGGTTCAAGTCAGGGCTACACAGAGACATTCACAGAGTTGTTCCTAAGCCACTCCTGTGTTGTCTTAGCTGTGTGCTTAGGGCCATTGTCTTGTAGGAGGGTGAACATTTTGTTTTCATTAAAGGGATTGTCTCACTTCAACAAATTACATTTATCATGTAGACAAAGGCACTTACTAATGTATTGTGATTGTCCATATTGCCTCCTTAGCTTGCTTGAGTAATTTTCTATCACATGATACATTGCTCGTTTCTAGGGTTTGTGACCACCCTGCAGTCCAGCAGTGGTGGCATTGCTTGCCAGGGAAAATCACTGACTTGTGCACACTCCTGCAGTCCCGGTCACCAGACAGGCCAGTGCTGTTTCCTTCTGGAAAGTTGACCTTCTGGAAGTTTCTCCCAGAAACTTTGGAGCTCAGGATCTTTGGAGCTCAGCCAGAGTGACCATTGTTTAATTATTTAGTTTGGTGGGGCAGCCATCCCTGGTTGTTCCAAACTTTCATTTAGGAATTATAGAGGCCACTGTGCCCTTGGGAACTTTCCGTGTAGCAGAAATTTTTTTTGTACCCTTCTCCAGATCTATGCCTCCACACAGTCCAGTCTCTGAGCTCTACATGTAGTTCTTCCCTCCTTATGGCTTGGTCTTTGCTGTGATATACACTATAAGGCCTCTTTCACACGGGCGTCACGTTTGGCGCCAGGATAAGAGGCGGGTGCGTTGTGGGAAAATGCACGATTTTTCTGCGCGAGTGCAAATTGTTTTAATGTGTTTTGCACGCGCGTGGGAAAAATCGGCATGTTTGGTACCCAAATCCGAAGCCGGACTTCATCACTGAAGTCCGGTTTCGGGTTGAGTATTCTGTAGATTTTATTATTTTCCCTTATAACATGGTTATAAGGGAAAATAATAGCATTCTCAATACAGAATGCTTAGTAAAATGTGGATAAAGGGGTTAAAAATAAAAAAATTAACTCACCATATCCACTTGATCGCGTAGTTGCCGATCTCTCCTCTCTTCTTCATTCATTAGCTGTCGGCATAAAGGACCTGTGATGAGGTCACTGAGCTCATCACATGGTCCAATCACATGGTCCATCACCATGGTGATGGACCATGTGATTGGACCATGTGATGTGACGTCATCACAGGTCCTTTAGCTGGTAGCTAATGCTCGAAGAAGACAGAAGAGATCGCAACTACGCGATCAAGTGGATAAGGTGAGTTTATTTTTTATTTTTTTAACCCCTTAATCCACATTTTACTAAGCATTCTGTATTGAGAATGGTCTTATTTTCCCTTATAACCATGTTATAAGGGAAAATAATAAAGATCGGGTCCCGTCTCTTAGCAACCTTGCAGGAAAATCGCACTACATCCGCACTTGATTGCGGATGCTTGCGATTTTCCCGCAGCCCAATTCACTTCTATAGGGCCTGCGTTGCATGAAAAACGCAGAATATAGAGCATGCTGCGATTTTCACGCAACGCAGAAGTGATGCGTGAAAATCAACGCTCATGTGCATAGCCGCATAGAAATGAATGGGTCCGGATTCAGTGCGGGTGCAATGCGTTCACATCATGCATTGCACCCGTGAGGAAATCACGCCTGTGTGAAAGGGGCCTAAGCTGTGGGACTTGTATAGACAGGTGGGTGTCTTTCCAGTTTATGTCCAAGCAACTGAATGTACCACAGGTGGACTCCAATGAAGTTGAAGAAACTTGTCAAAGACAATCACGAGAAATAATAGACCCCAGAACTAAATTTCAAGTGCCCTAGCAAAGGGTCTGAATGCTTATGTCCATGCAAAATTTTAGTTTTTGTTTTTAAGAAATTTGCAGAAACTTCTGAAATTCTTTTTTTCACTTTTGTCATTATGGGGTATTGAGTACAGATTGATGGGGTAAAACATTTTTTATTCTTTATTTTAGCACAAGGTTGCAAGAAAAGAAAAATAATGCCTCTGCAGAGATTTTTTATTTTTTTTTATGTTGGCACTACACGAGTTCGGCAAAGGAAAGCATTATGTACAGCTCTGGAAAAATGGACAGTTTTTTTAAATTCTATAAACCACTGACAATATTTTACCAAATTCCAGATAAAAATATTGTATTTAGAGCATTTTTATTTATTTTTGGGAAAATGACAACTGATCAAAATAATAAAACAGTTCAGGCAATATCAGACCTCAAATAATGCTTAGAAAACATGTTTATATTCATTTTTAAACACAATACTAATATTTCAACTTAGGTGGAGTCCAGAAATCAATATCTTGTGGAATAGTCCAAATTTTTTATCAGCTTTCATACATCTTGGCATGCTTTCCACCAGTCTCTCACGTGGCTTTTTTTTTTTTTTTTTTTTGATGGCTTGTGGCTTTCCATCTTCTTCTTGATCACATTCCAGAGGTATTCAATGGGGTTCAGGTCTGGAGATTGGGCTGGCCGTGACAGGGGGTTCATCTGGTGGTCCTTTATTCACACTTTCATTGACCTGGCTGTGTGACATGAGGCATTGTCCTGCTGGAAAAAACTCTCTCGTCAAGGTTGGGGAACATTGTCAGAGCAGAAGGAAGCAAGTTTTCTTCCAAGATAACTTTGTACGTGGCTTGATTCATGTGTCCTTCACAAAGACACATCTGCCCAATTCCAGCCTTGCTGAAACACACTCACATCATCACCAATCCTGCACCAAATTTCACAGTGGGTACAAAACACCAGGTCTCCTTCTAACCATTATGTGACCTAGTGTTGGGCCAACCTGAAAATTGACTAAACAAACTCTAAGGCTTCGTTCACATCACTGTTTCCCCTTTCCGTTCTCCGGCTCTGTTAAGGAGCAGGAGAACGGAACAGACGGATTCTGCAGATACTGAAACTGAACGGAGCCTAAAGACCCCATAGACTTTTGTCTCTGCTCAAAAATCATGTTCTGAGTGGACACCGAACGGACCACATTATAGTCTATGGGGTCTTTAGGCTCTGTTACGCTCAGTTAGGTCTCAGTTATCTGCAGAATTCGTCCTTTCCGTTCTCCTGCTTCTCAGCGGAGCAGTAGAATGGACTGGAGAAACGGTGATGTGAATGGAGCCTAAGCTAAGTGTGTGATATTTGCGCTACAATTTAATTTGCCATTAGTCCTCGACTATTATTACCACAGCTTACATCTGCCTATTCATAGTGCTTAGAACTTTTATTACTCCATGTAAAATCAATACGAGGTGATTTAAAACAATGTCGCTAGAGACGCACCGTTCTGTTAAACTAACAAATACCATTAAAAAGACCGCATATAATCATTCAAATGCTTTATTGGGCAATAATAAAAGAGGTTAAAAACAGTGCAGGGAAAAACTGGCGACATCACTGGACAAGAGACACAGGGGCAGTACTTCATGGCAGGTAGTCAATAACAGTAATGAAAAGTGCAAGTGCTGTAAAAAACAATAATACCAGGATCAATTACCCATAGTGTGTCTCCTCCAGGATGGCGCCAACCCCGACGCGCTTTTCGGCGATCCTTCAAAGCGTTGTTTGCTGTTTGCCATAGACATTTTGTGCTTGTCTCAGCTTAATGTGGTCATGATATGTTATACCTTCCTTTGATGGTGTCCAATGTTTGACAGCTTCTATTGAGTTTAATGACCTGGTGTCTGATTTTATATGTCAGCTTGTCTTTTTGGGTTATATGGTTATACGTTGCAATTGACACTGGGCGAACAGTATTTACTCATTTAGTGTGTTGGCTGGCATTTCACCCCAGCTCCTACTTTTTTTAGCGAGATTCGAATGAGGTTCCAGTCTGTAGTGTTGTTGTCTCCATTGTTTGCTGCTTGACCCTGTTCTTCTGAACCACTATCTTTGAAATTTTAAATAACGTTTTTTTAAATAACGTTTTTATGTTTAACAACTTTTTAAAGAATTTTTGCTGATGCTATTTTAAATTTTTCATGTCAATAACTATATTTAAACAAAAGTCATAAAATCTTTCATTTTTTCCCATTGGCCACTAAGCCTAGTAATAGCTAATTTTTGGTCTGTACAGATCACTTCACTGCAGTTACCTGCTTATCTGTCATTCTGCCTGTAATGATATCACCTCTGTGTGTAGATAAGACAGGATCCTCCATTCACAATAGGTTATTATCAAAGTTTTTCTCTTCTTTCCTTGACCTCTGCACAGGTCATGCCTAGGAAACTCTCCCATAGAAGTCAATGAGGTCGCCTCATGACTATTGTGTTTGTGGACTATGGGGCTGCCATAATAGTCCCTAAAGGGGATATTAACATTTCATCATTCAATGCATATCCATAGGATATGCCATAAATGTCTGATAGGTGTGTCCCCTCCGGAGACCTATACTTTCTTGTAGAGTGGTTCCCTGTCTCACGACGGTTGTGAATGGAGAGATGGGCTCGCATACGTGGCTCTCTTCAGTCACTTTCAGTAGTGTTCTGATAATACTTGAGCATGCTTACTCAGCTTTTTTCGGAGCTCCCATAGAAGGGAATGGAGAGAGCTGTATGTATGCCCCGTTCTCAAGATAGGTGCAAACTTGTACCCGATGGGAATCACGCTCAAATGGCTGAAAGGAAAAGAGTGAGCAGGGACTGTTCTTGCCGGGGTCTTCTAATTGGTTTACTATGTGTTGCATCATTTTTTATTTGATCTGTGGGCAGCAGCTAATCTTAATTGGATTGCACATTGAGCTTACGTTCACGTGGCCATTATAAGAACAATGGTAGTCTATGGGGTTTTTTACAGGGCCATTTTTTTGATGACCCGTGAATAACGACCATCAAAAAATAGGACCAACAGCCCCTATACAATTGAACCATTTTTTTGACTGCTGCTATTCACTTGCCATTAAAAATGACCATGTAAATAGCCCACTATTTAAAAAGAAGTGCCACTATAACAAAATGCAAGTTTGTAAAGTTCTCATAGACTCGCAGCTAACATCTGAAAGGCAGTGTTTTTTTTTTTATTACAAAAAACTGTAATAAATGCCCCACCACCACCACCAAAAAAAAAACAGGAAAAACTTTGTAAAAAAAAACAATAGGGAATATAAGGTCCTTCACAACAGAATTTAGGCTTTTCAAAAGATTGCAAAATAGGGCTTTTATGACTTTTTGGGCATAGCTGCACAAAACATTTGTGATTTTTTTTTGCACTTTTACTCCACTTAATCACTAAAAAGTCGGACATGCAGTACTTTTAGTCCGGCGGCCTCTCGCCGTGCACTGCCGGGTGAGGTTAGCTATGTCAATGAGTTTCACTCCAAATTTATCACGGCAACTTTTTTAAAAGCATGAGTAAAATAAAATAAATAATGAATAAAATAAAAGGCACACATTCCTGGAGTTTCTAGAGGGAAGTGTTAGGTTTTAAGAGGTTTTCCCATCTTGGACATTATGGACATATTGCTAGGACATGCCACCAGTGTCTGATAGGTGCGGGTCCCAACTCTGTGACCTGCATTTGTCCTTAGAACAGAGCCCACAAAGTGGTGGACCTATCAGACATGGGTAGACATATGCTAGTGATGTGCCCCCAATGTCCTAGATGGGATAACCCTTTTAAAGATGAGCCACATTTCACAAACAGCATGTTACATTTCATAAATTTGGCACAAAGTACCCCAACACAGACTCAGGCAAAACTGACTTCAAGTATTACCGTACTTCAAATACAGTGGTCCCTCAAGATACAACGTCCTTAGTATACTATATTTTCCACATACAATGGTCTTTTCTGACCCATCGTAACTCGAAACTAGAGTCAACACAATGTCTCAGACTCAGATCCAACCAAGCATGGTCACTTCTCTGGTAAAATAACTGTATCAGCTGTTACTGACTTATATATATAAGGACTTGTTTTATCTGTCTTGGGGTACTTTCGCACTTGCGGCAGGACGGATCTGACAGGCTGTTCACCCTGTCGGATCCGTCCTGCCGCTATTTCACTCTTGCCGGTCCGGACTGCCGGTCCGTCCCCATTGACTATAATGGGGGCGGAGCTACGGCAATGCACGACAAGAGGCCGCCAGACTACTGCATGTCCGACTTTTTAGTGATTAAGTGGCGTAAAAGTTCAAAAAGTCACAAATGTTTTGTGCGCCTATGCCCAAAGAGTCATAAAAGCCCTATTTTGCAGTCAATTTAGAAACTGTCCAGCAGCCACTGCACATGGCCTTAAGCCTCATTCATATGTCCGTGTCCGTTCTCAAATCCGTAAGCAGGTGGTCAGTACTGCATCCGTGAAGCTGTCCGTGAAGGATTCGTGTTGGGTCTGTGTGTCTGTTTTTTGCTGTCCGTGTTGCATCCGTGTTTCACTGACACGGAGCAGCTGAAAAATAAGTTTCAAAGCATCTCTTCTTAATGGCATCCGTGTTGCATCCATGGTTTTCATGGACCCATAGACTATGATGGACGGAGAAAACAGAGCATGCATCCGTGCTAAGGACAATGACCCACGGACAGCGCTAAAACACTGATGTCTGAATACACACATTTAAATAAATGGGGACGTGTGCTGTGCTGTGTGGAGAACACGTAGAGCACACGTCCGTGAAACACTGACGTGTGAATGAGGCTTTACACTCACAGATAGTTCAGGTGAAGTTTCATTCCTAGCAGGCCTCCGAGAACATACCCACTTTTATATTTTGTTTGGTAATGGGCTGTGCAATTTATATATTTCCTCTACTTCATTTTCGGTAGTATCCCTGTACTTTTTTCTTTTTTAGGCTCGTTGATGGGGTGAACATCACCAGTGAGGATTCTCACATGTGGCTTATCCCATTTACCTGTGGAGAAAATCACACAATCACCATCAATTTTGATAAAGCTGAAGTGGTCGCAGGACTGAGGTTTTGGAATTACAATAAATCTGCTGAGGACACATACAGAGGGGTAATGCTTTTTACATTTCACTTTGTAAATGAATATTGTATCACGAGGACACAGGGAATAAACTGTTTTAAGAAAATTGAACTATACTTTCCGTAGCATCTTCAAACAGCAGAAAATACACCTTGAGTGAGTGCTAAGGCATCATCACTGCTAACGGTTCCTTTTCTCACCTAATTCTTAAAGAAAACATGTCACCACTCCTGAAATGTCGGTTTTAGTAACTGCTTGCTTTCCCTATGTTATAACAATTCTGGAGCATCTATTCTTATGACTTTATGTTGTGCCATTCCTATATTATTCCTGCTAGAAGTATATGAATGATTTGCCAGTAGTCTGCAATAAAGATCCAACTGGATGTTACCAGGTGTGGGTATGCCCCTGCACAGTCTGGATACTGTCAGGAAAAAAAAGTTACAGTATTTTTCACCCTATAAAACGCACCTGATGATAAGATGCACCTAGGTTTTAGAGGAGGAGAATAAGATACAGATACCCAGTCTTCTTCAGATCTAAGATTAGATCTCCATATCAAACCTCAGATCAGACCCACGTGTCAAACCTCAGATCAGACATAATATTAGATGATACCCCCATATTAGATCAGACCCCCATATTAGATCAGACCTCCATATCAGGTTCAGACCCCCATTTTAGACCTCAAATCAGACCCCCAAATCAGATCAGACTCCCATTTCAGACCTCAGATCGGACTACCATATCAGATCAGACTCCCATTTCAGACCTCAGATCGGACTACCATATCAGATCGGACCCCCATCAGAGATAAATAAATACCCCTCCTACTCCACAGGCACTCTGCAGATCTGACAGTCTTTCCTGCACTCACCGCTCCTTAGTCTTCTCTGGGCTGCCCTGCCCTGCGACCTGACTGCCTACACAGGTCATTTTGTGCGTACTACAACTTAACCTGCAGAAAAATAAACTCTTATACTACAAAAAAGTAAAAATGTTATGGCCCTTGGAAGACAGGGAAGGGAAAAAGGAAAATTGGTCCCGGTTATTCCAGTTATTTCAAGTTGACCTTTTCCACAGAATTGAATAGAGCAGCATGTTAGGCATATGCACCGCACCTCCATTCACCTTCATGAGTCTGGCAGATATAGGCGAGTACATGCGGTGGGCTTTTTCCTGCAGTCCCATAGAGACGAATGGAGTGGCAGTGCGCATGCTTAATCCGATGCTCCAATAATTTCCTGTGGATAGGGGATAACTTGAAATAACCGGAACGCCCGAGAGGGTTTGAAGGACAAAACAAAAAGGGCCTGCACCTTCAACCCACGTAATGTTAGAACACTGTACACAGAGAAAACATTATGGTAGTCTGTGAAAAGACCCACCATATACGTGCAAAAGAAGGCCTCCCTCCAAGCCCAAGAGTAATCACTAGCTGGACCACAAATTAGTAAAACAATAAAACTGATCACAGGTCTGTTGGAAGATCAAAATTAAAAAGAAAAAAGGTTCTACATAAAGACGGGAAACCACTGTGCCATTCAAATTGTAGGTATACCAATGAAGCCTTGGACAGCCAGATGGGATATCCTGTAATAAATGGGCTGGCTCAAACCCTTCCTTAGCCTCAAGTAAAATGGTCCTTTTTATTGGGTGGTGTTTTCATTTTCAGTGAATGTTGCTTGTCAGCAATATGACAAAAAGATTTCAGTTCATGTGAGAAACCAATAAAATAAAAATATTTGCCTTGTGTCTACATGTGCCATGTATGCTATTTGTAGAGATTATCCTTGGACAGCATCAGAATGTCTGACCGTGAACTATTGTGCTAGCATGAACTGGCATTTTCCTAAATGATAAAGCTCTCGGGTAATAACGGTATTCTGAGGTTATAGTCTATGCTTTGTTATATCGGTATTATATGCTGTACTTAGGCGGTAGTCAAGGGTTACTGCTAATGTAAGATCTGAAATCTGCCTGACAGGTATACTTTCAGGGGAGTGCAAGCTTCTCGTCAGGAAAGCTTCTCAAAGATAATAACCAATTGTTTCCAAATAATCACTTACTTCAGAAGACCTCAATGTAATTTAGTCATTTAACGGACAGTCATTATTTGGTTTCACGGCCAGTGAGCTGCTGTGGAGTTATATGATAGCACAGAGAAATGAATTATGGATTTCCTGTAGAAGAAAACTCAAACTTTTCTGGGACCACTGGGTTTGGTCTCTGTGTCTCCACAGCAGGCTCTACTCACTAATACGAGGGGTGGGGGCCTTGGGGGCACGTGACCGCTGCAGCTAATCACTGGTTGCATCC